>MJUU01017953.1:167033-184710 GCA_002080025.1 Modiolus philippinarum
CATCCAAGTTTAATACAATGTATCATGTGGTTATGTACAAAAAAATGAAAATTCTTTCCCTAAAGCTTCATGTTTTTTTTCATTTGGGAGATGAGAAAATGTATAACTTTAATTAACTATAAGAAATGCTTCCTATCAAAGAAAAATGTTTTTGGCATATGACCTGTATTCTTTTTGACTAACAAACCTCTTTTTCAGAAGTAAATATGCATTTATCCCCTCTGTTGGAGGTGCTCCAGTTGAAAGAGGCTTATAAATATGTATACCATATATGGAAACTTAACATCTTGTGCAAGTTTCTTTCCCCTACACAATTGTGCCCTCGATAAATAAACTGAAGATCAGACAATTGATCAAAAGATCTCACATTTTAGATTAAAATACAACCAGGAATACATGGAGTTATACTATTTAAAAGTCATGCACAAAGATTTACTTCTCAGACACGACACAGAATTTTCCTTATGTATGAGCCAAAATATTACCGGACATAAGGACCGGTAAAATAGAAATTTTTACCGGACCGGTGCCGATTTTACCGGACATGTCCGTCGGTCCGACGGTATTTCATTTTCACTGGTGTAGTTGTTTAGAAATGGACTTTAACGCAAAACTTAACCAAAGTCACTGAAGCGTAAAATGTAGGTCAAAGATACCTAATTGTCACAGATTTGGGTAGCACTCATAAAGGCAATTAATTTAATGAAACATCATTGCCCTATAATGTGTAGTTGTTGAGAAATGGACTTAAACATAAAACTGAACCAGAGTCACTCAAGCATGAAATATAGGTCAAAGAGTCAAACTACCTATTGAACTATGCAGTACTATCAAAGATCTACCTATTGACCTATTATCATTGTTCTACCTCTTACAGTTTCTGAGAAATGAACTTGAACGCAAAACTTAACCAGACGTACGGTCGTACGGACGGAAGGACGGACAAGGGCAACACTATATTCCCCTTCCACATTCATGGGCGGGGCATAAAAACATGATACCTTGATTGTTGACAACCAGATCTCAGATGCACTTTATGAATACCAATGGGCAATTGATAAAAAAGCAAATAAATGATGGAAATCCTATGAAATAAATACGGAATTTATCCTTTCTACTTGAATTTTGAGGGGACGATTAAGGGTAGCAGGCGCTTATAGCAGCAAGGGTGCTTAATACGAAGAATACAGTATTTCAGTTCTGTTTTACTGATTTCACAATTTTAAGAGAAATGGGTCGACTTGAAAGTAAGTTATCCACTACACTCCACTATGTTTATAAGAACTGATATGCAGTTTTCAGCTACTGTAGTGACTTACAACAGAAATTCCAACATATATAAACCTGTAACAGCAATGACTGTCTTTGACAATAATTATATCTTTAGGTACAAAAAGATTTATTGCAAAAATAAGCAAGTCACAGAATAGAGAAACTAAGGTCAAGGTTAAATGAAAAGTGTGAGACTGACATTTCCCAAACATACAAGTTTTTTTATCACTAGATCCAATACAATGATCTTATAGTTCTGATTGTTATGAATGGATTCATACCATATGAATGGATTCAAAACCAATTGTGATTCAGCAGGGTTTCAGATGCTCGAATAGCTCGAATCCTTGACACCTCTGTTTGTTGAAGACAGGCTTTTCAGCTGCAAATTTAATACATATCACTTTATATGCTCTAAAATGAAAACAAGTGCTACAAAATGGGAGCAGTCAGAAAAGACAACTAATCCCCTCGCCTGTAGCAATTAAATTTCAAAATTCAGTCAAAACATTTCAAAATATTCTCAAAAGCAGCATCCCTATGAAGCATCCACTGATCTAACATGAATGATGTAGTTTCTAAGATATGAACCTAAACACAAACTTCAACCAGAGTCGTTGAAGCGTAAAATGTAGGTCAGAGTGACTAAATTATCATCTGAAGCAGCATCACTCTCCAAGACGCATCCACTGACCAAAGATGATTGATTTGCCACATGTAGTTTCTTAGATATGAACCTTAAGGCAAACTTTAACCTGAGTCATTGAAGCGTAAAAAGTAGGTCAGAGTGACCAAATCATCAGCTGAAGCAGCATCATTCTCCAAGATGCATTAACTGACCATGTATGATTGATGTACCATATGTAGTTTCTCAGATATGAACCTCAATACAAACTTTAACCTGAGTCATTGATGCATAAAATGTAGGTCAGAGTGGCCCAATTATCATCTGAAGCAGTATCATTCACCAATATGCTTCCACTGACCAAAGATGATTGATGAGCCACATGTAGTTTCTCAGATATGAACCTGAACGTAAACTTTAACCTGAGTCATTGAAGCGTAAAATGTATGTCAGAGTGACCCAATTATCATTTGAAGCAGCATCACTCTCCAAGATGCATCTACTGACCAAAGATGATTGATGTGCTACATGTAGTTTCTCAGATATGAACCTTAACACAAACTTTAACCTAAGTCATTGAAGTGTAAAATGTAGGTCAGAGTGACCCAATTATCATCTGAAGCAGCATCACACTCGGTGATACATCCACTGACCAAAGATGATTGATGTGTCACATGTATTTACTCAGATATGAACCTTTACACAAACTTTAACCTGAGGTGGGAAGAACAAGATGCTATATCCCCTCCCCAACTCTGTTGGAAGAGGGGATAATAATACCAGTGGAGAGAAGTAATAGCCCTTGGATGAGTAATGGTTTGATTTAACAATTTGGCCAACCTTAAAAAATTGTTTGCTGTTTATGGACCTTCTCATAAAAATCCTACCTACTCAAAAAGTTTTATTGTCATTTCCAGAAAATTTTTTTTACTCTTTTTTTTAGCACATTTTTTTTTTTAAATAGGCCACTTTTTGACATTTTTCAGAAAAAAATAATTCACTAACCTACCTATTCACATCCAAAATTGCTGATCGATAAACAGCAAACCAACATTTTGTTAAGGATGGCCTGGTTCATCTGTCTCAACATGCACAATGCAGACTGAAACCCTGTTTGGAGGTTCTGCTAGACCTTTAAAATAATGCACAGGTGAAATTCCTCACTTTATCCCACTACTGGTCAACATTTCCTTGTCCTGAAGTCTCATTTAGAGTTAGTTAATGCCATGTGTTTTGAGTTAATTTGATTCAAGTCATATAATAACTAGAATGCCTCATTAAATTTTCATATTAAGTTATCAACCATAAAACCATTTTTTATCTCCTAAAGATTCATGCAACAATGCCAGCTTTATAAAACTAAAATTTTCATTTTTCCTATCCTTTGTTTTGCTTATTTTTTTCACATAAATCAGATAAATGCCTTTAGGAACAAAGGCCATAAGATCTCAGATTATCTTTCAATTTTTGTGTGAAATATTGCAACAGTGTGAAAGATGGTGAAATAGTAAACTACTAGTCGTGTGCCAGACCACTGCTAACAGACTATAGGTTACCACATTGTTATGATGGAATTTTCAACAGCATAAATTTTCCAAATGACTAATTTATTATTACCTGAGAAATTATGTCAGTCTCAAGGATTTCAATACTCTAATATCTTCATGGACTAGCAATAATAGCATTGTTATTACATACCAGATTTCCCTCCTAGGGCATGCTTGATATGATCTGTTTTCAAAGCAAGATCTGTGTGGTAACATCTGCAAATATAAATATGAATAAATTTTATTAATTACATTTCATGTTATCAACAACACAATTTTTGCTAGATTTTGTGATCAAAATTGAACACTAACACCACTTGTCATGTCTTTTACTACCCAAATTTGGCTCTATAGACACTCAATTGGTAAATATTATATACTCATTTAAATATCTTTCATCTGATTTGTTCAAATCGTGTCACATGACATTTGAGATTTCACTGGGTCAACCGGCTAGCATTGGGTCGCATAGGAAGGTCAACCAGTGAACAAGAAAATTCGATATAATATAACAGTTACCATCCTAGATAGTGTGCGACCCAGCAGTTTCTCTCCCTTCGAAATTTAGGTCACCCTCGAGCAAGCTCTCAGGTGACCTTAATATCTTGGGGAGAGAAGCCGCTGGGTCACATACTATCTAGGGTGGTAGTTGTCTAATATCTTTCATAAAGTCCAAGGTTAAATGCTTAAAATTGTAACACAGATGCATTATCTGCATTCAAATATGTAAACAAATATAGAGTGACTGATCACTAGTAATACCCGATTTGTCAACTTTCAGCATTTAATAACAGGGATGAATAATACTCCCAAGTGACTGCAGGATGAAGAATGCTTCAAACCAACTTCCGGACAAAGAATACTTAATAGTGACTGCACGATGAAGAACAACTCTAAGTGACCTCAGGATCAAGTAATTTCAGGATGAAGACTTCATGGTGACTTAAAAATGAAGAACAACAAAAAAGCGTTGTTCCATTGCTTAAGTTTTACCGTGTATTTGTAGAGACTTTGTCTCATGTGCATTTACTCCATATCCCTTCATTGTTTATACAAACTGACTTAAAGATAGAGAATGCTTCATAATGACTGCATGATGAAGAACTTCCTGATGAAGAAGGCTTAAAACTGACCTCAGGATGAAGTATGCTTCATAGTGACAGCATGATGAAGAACACTTAAAAAGTGACTTCAGGATGAAGTATCAGGATAAAGAATGCTTCAAAATGACTTCAGGATGGAAAATTATTGTTCTTTATACTGTTTAATTTTAATAGATTCATTTCTTAGATGAACAAATAAAGTTCCTTTTATAGAGAATTTATAGTGTATATTCATTGAGGAAAACTTGGGAGTATACAGTATAAAAATAATATCTATAATTCTGGATAATAAAAATCAGTACAAATCATGCATGCATATAAAATTCATATTATTTCAATGTATATTCTAAACAGGTAACCTAGATATATGTCGAACTTACACAGAGTATAAAATAAAGCACCAATTTTCTCGATATATCTAGTTCTTTGAGAGCACATTCATTACTAATATAGAATCATTCAACTTAGAACATGGTCTTTATAAAATGCTTCAATTTACATTTTTTATGCATAATTTAAGCATATGCATTTTATATTTTCTGGCTGTGAGCAAGAGCTAACTTCAGGGACATTTCATATAGTCTGGAGAATCACCACGAAGCTTAAATGGCTCAGTCTGTACCTGTCCTTTTTGTTTTGATACAGATCTATTGAATAATTTGTATTTTAATAATGATGTCAAGCAGAGTGTGCAACAAAAGAAACAAAAATGCAACAGATAATATGGATTTACTGATGAAATTTACATCATAACCAAGATGTTACAGACATCACGAAAGTATGTCAGTTTCCATATATAGAACAAAATAAAACAAATATTTTTTTATCTTGACTTCTTAAAGGAAATGAGTTTAGTCAATTTATTACTATAAATCAAAACTGAAAACTGAACTTTTGGGACAGATAAATATGTAAATACATTTGTTGTAAGCATCAAGGAATGATTCCTGTAAGACTTAAACTCATTATAACTTAAAAGCTAGTTTCCATATTGACACTATTCAACTAGCAAGTGTTTAAAGCAATGGAAGTACACCAGCTTCTAAACTGAAAATAATTCTCTCATTTTAAATTGAGACATACTGGCCGTTTTAGTTGGAACTCTAGAGTCATGAAGGAATGAGGATCATTTGGTAATCTGAATTATGATTGGTTACTCATTTCGCATCATTAGAACCCGAGTACCCTTGCAAATCTGAGGGTAGCAAGAGTTTGACTCTTTAAAATGGCAAAAATAAATTTAACCAATCAGACTGGAGTATTAACAAAAGGCTTTATCATGGCAACATATTTCCAGTTCTCGAGTTGGAACTGAGTTCTGTGTTCATGTGGGACTCAAGTTTCTACCCGAGTTACAATTCAAAACAGCCACTGTCAACACAATGATTTCAATTCCTTACACTTTGTCTAAATATGCCATGAGCACATTATATTCTATGGAAACACCTTTTTATAAAGGATACATGAAGACACAAAAAGCTCGCATCAATGTAAACACTTGTTTCTAATGGATGGATCAAGAAAACATTAATATCACAAGTGTTTAATCAAAGTACCCTTCAAGTCCAAATATGATCAGTCTGCAACAATTCATATACTTGTCTAAGGTGGTTGGTTATAGGCTTTTTATTGGGGGGGGGGGGCAGGTGAGTGACTATTTTGTTGTATATCTTTGAGGACATGGAATAATAATTCCATATAGGTAGGAGACAATAAGCTAACAAACTGTTTACCTATTGTATATCCAAATCATTTCAGTAGATAATCTACCACAAAACTTGCTGACTGGCTTTGCCAAGAAATGCTATGATAGTGCTACTTCTAAGTTATCAGATACTTTGTAGATAATAAAACTATGTTCCTCCTAAATGGAAAGGTAATAGAAAGATTTTATTATCAGCTTAATGGTTTAATCAGCCAAGTTTTATTATGCAAGGGGTGTAAAAAGATTGAATAACATTACATGTTTCTTATAAATAGTTTGACCTGATTGTGAAAAGCAGACAAATATAGGTGGTCCAATTCTCAAATTTTATGTCTAAAATGAAATTAAGATGAAAAATATACAATGTAGTTTTGTACCTAGGTAGACAGACATCACCTTTGGTTACCTGACCCATTGATTTCTTAATCTCTTCAACCTTGTTAATTGCCCAGAAAACAATTACTTTTATCATAAAATGTACATGAAATTTTATGTTCATTCAGCAAATATTTGGCTCCCTGAAGCACCTTGTGTTGTGCATTTTGTACCACTGTAAAAATCCATGAACCCAAACAGCTATAAAATGCTGCTATATGACCATGCAAAATTGTCTATCATATTTTATCTTCATTTCAAGAGGGTTACAACATTATTAATACAGTGCATTCTCGATATATTGCCACCACTGGGACCTGTCACCAGGTAACATTGTGGCAGTAAGTGAGATGTACTACAATGAAACTATTTTACTTTTGAAAAAAAAATGGGTGGAAACAAAAGAGGGGCCACCATTATAGAGAAACGTTATAACAGGGAACATTCCTTTAAACCACACAATCAAAATTATATTGCAGTTAAAACTTTCCCTTAGAATCATAATTATTCTTATAAAAAACATTTCAGTCAAAAAGTTTTAGATATATTTCATTCAAATGTGTGCCACGTCTGGGAGATAGGTCTTCCACAAGAAAACTAACCTATATCTGTATAACAAGGAAAAGTAATACATATAATTAAAAGATCTCCAAGATTCCAACAAATGGGTAAGAAAGACATTATGCTCATAAACCAAAAAATACATTTGCATTTTTACAACCTTTTTATGACCAATCTTAATATGATTTCAAATAAACCTTAATTGTAAAGGTGGTTTCATTCTGAGGAAACATTACAAAAAAAATAGTTATTATAGAAATTGTTCCCCTTATTATCTATAATATTACCAGTGAACAACACATTGGAATAGATCCTAATTAAGATTGCCAGATCAAAGAATCATTTTAATCCTGAAATAATGAATGACAAATGCTCAGTGAAGCAAAGCCTTGCAAAAACTCCAGTTTCCTTTTTAGTTGAAATGTAATTTGCATGATGAGCTGCTATTTTATGACAAATGGTAGTTACTCACTGACAATCGGTTATGGAATTAACGGAGTGCGACAGTCAGAAGTGACAGTCATCTTTGTGTATTGGGTTGCCCGTTAGCTATTCAATACACATAATTTTATCAATATTTGATGAAAAACCACTGTAAATGATTCATGGCGAAAATAACCAAATTCACGATTTTTAGCCAATCTGCAAGATTATTCATAAAATCTATCTAGAAGGTAAAAACACCATATATAATTGATGGATCTGTACATTGATTTATCTTCCAAAAATCTTGTCAACTTTTCTTCTCAAATTTGATTTTGCAATATGACATCTGTCTGGAAACAGAAAAATTCAATATCAAGATAATTTTCCTGTCGGACCAGCTAGTTTGTTTCATGTTTAGTATTTTTGTTCATTACATCATTTTATAATACAATATATTCTGTAAATATTTCTAACATTTTTAAATATTTTATAGCATTAAATAAACCTGTAATTCTGGATGTAATTCATATAAATCAAAGGAATATAGATTTATGTTCTCTTTTTATGAACAGAATAAAAGTGATAGATTTTTCCTTTAAATGAATATCTGCTATTTGATATTTGAATGACTTCCCCCATTAATAAGAAATTTGATTATTGCAGAAATTAATTAGTTTCACTTTTTGACTAAAATCAAGGTAAAATGACACAAAACCTAATATATATATATATATATAAGTTTTGACAGTCTCTCATTTTGTTCATAAGTTGAAAATTCTTAAAATTTGCAAAATTACAAAGATCACAGGGCACAAATCTGTATCCAATTGGATGTATCAAATAGCCCGAGACATCAAGACCGTGTTTACATTTGCTTCGATTTGAATGGATCTTCAAAGGATCAGTTTGCATTTACATTAAAAAGTGCAAGATCGATCTCAATTGGTCCTTCTGAGAATGGTGCGTTGACACTATACACTGAAACTGAATCAATCTTACCTAAATACATGTGTTCATTGTTATAATAAAGGGCTACGCCGAGCGCAGCATGATACGACCGCAGCATGTCAACCACTGAAAATTTTAAGTGAATGTGGACACAGTAAAAGGCTTCACACAGTAATTAGATGGACACAATAAAGAGCTTAACAAAGAAATTAGGTGGACACAAACTACAGAAAATAAAAATCAACTTTTTGATCTCCAATAGCTCTGGAACCCTATGAGCTATGAAAAATTCTGTTCGCTCACACCTGAAAGCCTACTTCAGGAGGAATCCAATGAAAAAATTCCATTGAAATTCGATGACAAATAAAATTTTGAAGTAATTTGCATATTTGCAATTTTGACCCTGTTTGGCCCCTTATAGCTTGGAAACAGTAAGAAATATTCCAGTTCTGATGGCATACTACTAAAAGCTTTTGTCAAGAGGAATTCAAAGAAACGAACCCCACTAAAATCAGATAAAAAAGAAAATTTTACATAATTTGAAAAAAAAGCAATTTTGTCCCCATTAGCCCTTGAACTCAGAAACTGAAAGAGCTATGATAAATTTGTTGACATACTACCGATCAAAAGCTTACAACAAGAATAATCCGAAGAAAAATATACCATCAAAATCCAATGAAAACTAAAATTTTAGGTTATCTTCATATATGCAATTTTGGCCCCATTTGGCCCCTTATAGCTCGGAAAGGAATGGAAATATAAAAAAAATTTGATGGTTGAGCACTATGTTAATTTTTCATAAGGAATCCATTGCAAAAAAACTGCATCAAAATCGGACTAAATATAAAAAAATTAAAATTTTTGAGATTCACCCCTTTTGGGCCCAATTTATCTCAAGAACAGTACATGCAGCATGAAATCTATTTATAAACTGCAGATTGGAAATTTCCTCAGGAGCACACTGAATGAAACCCCATCAAAATCTGATATAAAATAAATATTCTACAGCCAAATATATGAAAACACCAAATTTTGCCCTTTTTGGCCCCTTTTTTAAAAACGGGCAAGGCCACAATTACCAAAACATGTCAAAGTCTTTCTTTTGTGCCAAGGAACATTGTGTTAAAATTTCATAAGGATTGATCAACTAGAACTAAAGTTATTAATCAAAAACAAAAGTGTCTACGGACCATAACGCTGACAACGCCGACAACGACGACAGCACCATACCATTCAACAACCTCAAATTTTTTGTAGTCGTATAAAAATACATAAAAATGCAAATATAGATAGATATATTTGGAAATGTCCTGACATATTCGTTTAACAATGTTCTGGTTTCACTTAAACGTTTTCTCGTAATGTTCCGGCATCCCGTAGGTCACCCAAAAGTTCGCTTATCAAAAGAGCTTCATTCGTAGGCCAAAGCTTCTCCTCCTTTATTCTACAAAGTCGTACATACGTTCATAGACACACGTGTAAATGCCCAATTTCAGTTTTAATATTCAGTTTCACTTCATAAAGATCGATCGCGATCGATCTTGGCATTTACACTTGGAGCAAGATCGATCCCAAAAAGATCGATCTTTTTAAGACTACGTCTGGATGTGGACTTTTTAAGTCCGATTGAAGATCTATCTAACCGTTTACACTTGTGCAAAATCAATCTTTTTAGGATCGATCTCACCAAAGTGCTAGTGTAAACAGGGTCCAAGTAATAACTCATCATAATGAAGTCAATTCCTGGTAACAGAGAAATAAAATCTGTTATTTTTCACCATTTTTTTCCCCAATCCAGGGAGAATTCCAAAGATATAAACCCCTCTTTTGTTGGACTTTAAAAAAAATAAAAATTTAGGTCAAAAATTAGAAATAACAGCATATACCCCCTCGGAGCTCATATTTTTCAGGGTCATGATCATCTACATGTTTTTTATCATATGGTTACAAAGTGATGCAAGGGTATTGTAATCTACTGACTGTTAGTCCATAAAAATCTATGCAATCATCATAGTAACAGATTATAGAATTTTAGAAAACATGTTCTTCAAGGTCTGTAGATTATCGACAATTTAATTTTCTCTACTAAATCACTATAGGTAATGGAAAGTGATTCAATTATAAGGTGCTAGGTTCAGATAGAAGTCAAACCAAAATTCTATTTAAAAGGATTAATTTCTATTTTGCTGATGTGAATACCGATTGCACTAAATGGTCTGCCATCACTGGCCATAAAAATAGCCAACATTCATGTATGGTGTCCAGTGTATGTATGGTAGCCTGAAATTGATATGGATAATTCAAGTAAAAAAATCTGTTGATTTCTTATAAAGGATAAAAGGTCACAGACTAAATGACCTTATTTTCCAAGGTATTTTCTTGAATTAGTTAATTCTGATATTTGACATTCTACTTGGAGAAAAACAAATATATATAAAACATTGAGATATACAAATACTTGAATGAAAGCAAATATTCTACTTGGTAAAAACATGTGAATTGATACTAACTGTAAAGTAAGTGTCTCTATTAGAAAATGTTTACATGAAATTTTCCCAATTCTACAACAGATCAGAGATGTGTATTTTCAGTGTATCCAAAAAATAACAATAGATAAATTTAGTAGACTTACTACAAGTCCCTCTATATGTTTTTAAACTCCATCCCCTTTTTAAAAGAAAAATATTTGCATTTAATAAAAGCTGCTATTGGAGAGATGCAGGAGTCAACTGACTGCTGCTGATCACTGTATCTCTCTAAAAGCAGTTTTTATTAAATGTGAATATTTTATTAAATGATGCAAATATTTTTTCTTGAAAACGGGATGGAGTTAAAACATATAGAGGGACTTGTAGCAAGTCTATAAATTTAGCTACTTATGTCACTTATCTTGGATATTCTTCATCCTAATATTTTCAGTAACTTGTATTCAAGAATTAAATTTTTTTGCTAAAACACACCTTAACTTTACAAACTGGAACTACCAACAACCAATAGCTGTAATATGTTTTCATCTCTGGTGGCCATCTTGTTTCCTAATTATGCCCTGTATTTTAAACGATTAATTTCCTCCCAGTCCTAAATAAACCCTACAATCATCAGTTTTGATTTTTCAAGAAGGACTATAACCTTGAAATCTTTGGCCTTTGGATATATCTAAAGCTTGAGATTTTCAAGGTCAACCTTAACATCTCAAGCATCAACTCTACCATTTTAAGCCTTTTATATATATCTAGGGGTCAACCCTAATTCCTCAAGCTTTTTAATATAGATCTATGGGCTATCCTTAATATTCATGCTTTCCATTATAAATCTAGGGGTTACCTTCAATATCCCAAGCTTATTTAAGTATCTGGGGGTCAATCCATTTACCTCACAAATCTATACCTAGAAGTCAACGGTCAAACCATGTATCTAAAGCTTTTTGCCAATTCAATATCTCATGCTTTTGTTCTATATCTATGGGTCAACACTAGTCAACCACAGTTTCTAAAACTTTTTAATATATCTAGGGGGTCAACCTTAGTCAATCACAGTATCTCAAGCTTTTTTATATATCTGGGTGTCAACCCTAATATCAAATGTAGCTTAGTCAACATTAAATTTCTGACCTTCCATCTCTTCACTCTGTTAAGTTACTGTTTCTATATATATGTATGAACCCAAATGTACAAGTCCTGCAACAGTTCTATAGTCTAAAGAACTGCATGAAAATATACCCAACCTGGATTCCTCAAACATTTATTGGTAAAAAGACATTACATGCCGACTCGTTTATTCCATATTGGGTGACTAAAATATACAGGGTCAGTGGCAGCCAGTACATGGCAATGATATATATGTAGCAGTTTTCAAGTGTATATATTTTACGAAAGGATATGGAGTAAATGAACATGAGACCATAACACATATGTTAACTCCAACTGCAATAATTTTAATGAGCTGTATGTCCAGGACTATCAGTATGATATAAACATTATACAGTAATGGGGTATGTATTCAGACAGTAGATTAAATACTGGGGCTCCGAACTATGCTCTAACTCCAGACCCTATGTAAATCATGTTGGTTCAATTACAGACTTTCAGCACAGCAATGATGGGAAATTTGTCAGTAATGTGACCTTTAACCTTCATGCTTGAAGTAACTCTGTCTTAATGAACTGAAATATTTTAATTAAAGTCTTGTATCTAGTTGATCTCTTGACTTATAAAATCTGAAGTTCACAGAGACTGTTAGAAAAGACATGCACAAAATCCATATGTCTTTCAAAAATAACACCTTCAACAATTAACTGGTGTTATTTTATAATAATTACTCTGTGAATAGAAATTCTTTGAAGTTTTGAATCCGGAAATGGAGAAAGGAGATAGAATCTTAAAATTGTCATGCATTATGGATGAAATTACTTTAAGCTACTGGATTTAGAATATATTTCCATTTTTTTATTGATAAATCATTTTAATAGATATGTAAAGAATGAAGAGAAATAAGTCTATAAATACAAGTTTTGTCTAATGAAGGTGTCATACTGAGGATGTATTGGTAAAAATATTGAAAGTTCTCTGGCCAACAAACAGAATTTCTTGCAGATCAAATATCAAAGTAAAAATGGTTTTGATGGTAAAGATCCAAAGATTTTAAAAGATACATCATCTAAAGTTCTATAGCTGTCAAACAAACGTGATATATACAACATTTACTTGATTGAGGGAGAAATTTTTACTGACATTACATCACTTTCTTATCAGATAAGCCATTAAAATGTTTAATTATTTTTTCTGCTACTGTGACAGATGAATTTATTTTGATCTTGTTTCTGGATACTGTTCCCTTACATAACAATCTTATGGCACATATTCACATATTTCTGCATTTATTTATTTTTGCAATGTACACTGGTTTGCCTAAAAATGTGGGGGGAAAAATCACAAAATCTACCTTTTGTGTTAATTAAAAAATAATTATAATTCAAATATAAGAGCTCCTTGTAGTTTAAATGATCCCTTTTTCATAAACAGAAATTCCTTGGAAGAGCAGGACACAGCTACATTGGACATATTCTTCCTTATATTATATAAATGTGGGTTGAATAGACCAAGATGTTACTGATTTCTTCCTTTTAGATTTCTAGATCACTGTAGCATATTTTACTTTCAGTTTGATATTAAGTCCTATGGAAATATGCACCCAAAGATGGTTCAAGTGCAAGCAGACTGACCTAATGCATGTCCATTCTTAAAACATTCATTGAATTTTTTGCTCTCTTTCACCTAGCAAACTACCACATTCAAACCATTCACCTGCCTTGAGCATATTAAATTTCATTACTTTACCATTTTATGTTAAATTTAATGAAATATATTGCTTTTCCAATGATCCTTTCAAACTATTTATAAATTATTTATTCATAAACAAAAATATAATGCAAAATATCCATATATCAAGATAAGTTATAAAAACATCAAAAGGTACCTATTAATTATAAATTAGTATGTATAACATGGTATGGTCTAGTAGTTACATTTAGCCTAGAAACATAACCTAGGATGATTGACCAGCATGGAGAGGTCAATTTCTCTGAAACCAACATTTACCAGTTCTGACCTCTTGATCAACTTTCCAGTTACAAGTCTTTCATTAGCGATCTGCAGAATGGAACATAAATAAAGTCGTCTATCAGTGAAACACTCATGTATTCTCCATTTAGATTATTATTGATTTCCACCTAAAATTGACACTTTTCTAATACACAATCTAAGTTCTCACCATATAAATTGGCCCTGTATAAAAGATAAACAAACAACGACAGGGGATTTTAAGTGGAATAAGGATTTGAGGAAATCTTTTGATTTTGTGAGAGAGTGACAGATGTATCTGTGTACCTAGTTAATCTTTTTACTCTGGCAGACGGTGGGTATTATCATAATGAAGCACTTCAATGGTAACCCCCCTCTGGGTTTATGGAAATACACAAAGCTGCAAAATTAATGAAAGTTTCTCAAAGTCAAAACAGGAAATAGAAAATGTGTTGCACTAATCTTTATTCACAGCCTCCCTGTTTCTTTAGTAAATAACTACATTTTTACTTTTTTGTAATTACAATTTTGAATGATATTTGAGTTTGGGGTTGTATCTCCTATCAAAATACAGTCAGTTTCAAATAATTATTCTTACAACATTTCAAACTAATTTTTGCTGATTTGAATATAAAATGTTCTATCATAAAACTGTCATATTTTCAATGTCTAGATAATTTTGTATCAGACCAGATAATATGTCATATTGTATTATAAACAAAAATTATGTAACATTATACTAGGTGTCCAATCAAGAACTAAATTTCTTAATTTCAACAACCTTGATTTACTAAAAGAATTTATAGAAATCACCATTTCTCAGTTATGGAAAAAGGAAAATGGTTAATATTTTAATAAAGGTCTAAAAATTATGTAATGATAATTAAAATTGTGGTTAATTAAAAAAAAGGGGGAGGTAGTGTAGGGACTTATGCATCTTTCACTGCCAGAGCAAAAAAAAACTGGGATTTCTGTAGTAAGCTACCATTTTAACACATCTTAGCTAACAAATGTTTATAGGAATTTTAAAATTTATAAAATTATAAAAACGTCCACTGCACTGCTTTCAAAAATCCTGCATCACCTGAGTGGAAATTTCTTTGATACAAAATCAAACATCAAAGAAACAATTTATACTGGAATTTTGTCACCAATTATTTTTTTGAGTATAAATCAAACCTTCCACTTTATTAAGTTTTCCTGACATATTATTTTTTATAGACACACTCCAAGTCATGTGAGAACACAACAGATGGTGGTACCACTACCCACTTCACACGACAAGGTGCCCATCTGCCTAACTGTACATTTAGGCCACACCAAATATATCTTCTGATGTCCCAGGTAATATACATAAACAAGAAAAGGAAGACTGATAAATAGAAAGGACTAAAAATAACATCCTCTACCACACACCTCTAATTCTTAATAACACAGGATATTTGTAAAAGGCAAAAAATAAAATTCCTGTCCAGGATTACTTGTCAAGAGTTTGTTTGCAGGATGATAATTGTACAGTAAGTTAAGCAAATTCCTGTTTAGGACTTCTTCACAAGTGTTTTTTGCAGGATGATAATTGTATTAAAAGTTTAAGCCATTATTTCCTGCATTGACTTAGACTTGATTTTTTTAAGTATATTCAGTCGAACATGTTTATCTCGAACACTTTTTACTCGAATACAGCGGATGTGTTAAACTCGTCTGCTGGTCCCAAATTTTCTGAACTATTTGTCTATATTGTTCTAATACTGATTACTCGCTTGTGTCGAACATTTAATTACAATTGTAAAGATCGGAAATCATTCATTTTATGTCCTCTGTGCACTTTGATTTTAATAAATATGTCAGATGAGTATGTACGATTTGGTTTTGAAAGAGACATTCTATATTTCTGGTTTAGGCGAAACATTTGTGTGCACAGGGATGGACACATTCAACTGTGTAAACTGGAGATTAACAACTCACGGACAAGTTGAAGCAACGGTAAGTCGAAGTTTCCAATCAGTCCCTTGGACTTCGACACATCAGAGTTTCACTGTATTTACTATCATCTTTTCCTCTAATTGTGCTCTTACCTTGCCATCCGAGAGCCTGAATCCATTTTTGAAGGTCAGATTATGATTTTTTGTCATTTGATATTTCCCTAGCAACACTTTGTTTACCACATTATCTGAAAAATATAGTTAAGGAGTATGAGTTTCAGATTATTTGAAAAGTTTTTTTCATATCATATACCAGTATAAGAAAAAATAGTTATGGTGATTAAATGTTCACAAAATTTCAGTTTCAAGGGTCATAAATCCTGAACCCCTTGAACCTCTGAACCCAAAATCAAACTTGGCCGGAGTTTTGCGGTAAACAACTAACAAACCAAGTTTGAAGACTGAATGTTATTTAGTTCACAATGTTATCAGTGGGAAACCTTCTGGGGACAAAAAGTGTGGACACATGACTGAGGGTATCACATAATACCTCGCCACTGCATATGCTGGGGTAAAATAAAATTTACACAAGATTTTTAAGATTTAGCAGGAATTAGGCTTGGATACAGCCAATTTTTCATCGTAGAAAGCACTTTATGTAACGAAGCTCCTTCTTTATCTTTTTTTTTTCAAACATTAATATAATACAACTTTCTTAAATATTAAGGTAACATATGCCTTTTAAAAGGTATATCTCTAAACAATGTTTATATGAAGTTACAAGTACTTCAGTGGAAGACTATCCTATTTATACAGACTAAGGTACATAAATCTAATTCCTCTGGCCTAAGTATATCAGATTTTTATCAAACCAATGTTGTGTCAACACACCTTCTAGGAAACAACAGATTTTAAAGTTTGTGACAACTAAGAAGAGTTTTTCTTTTAAATCTTATGTTTAGACTTTTGTTTGGTATAAAGATGTCAATATATGTAATCAAATAATGAAAAATTACAGCTGATTTTATCAACATTTGTCGAGGGGTACTAAGGTGTCAGGATTAAATGGATAAGTCCGATAAGTCTGCGGATTATACCGTTGGTCAGTTACTGTCAGGAATCCCGAAATTTATACTTGGGTATGATATTGACACTAGATATCGGTAACAAATTAATAAGAAGAAAGTCAAGTTGTATGTTTCTTCATCCTGTTTTCTCACGATATACTGCACTGCCTGGTTACATGTACATCAGGATGTACCAAAGACATTTATTTATAGAATCTATACCTGATATCACTACCTATTTGATAACCAGGTCAATTTCATTTTGTTTTACTTTCAATAAACTGATTAAATCAAATTATATCTATTATATTATATCTTTGCTCAAACAGATAATTGGGGGAAAAATTTAAATGTAAATTTATGATAATGGTATTGAAGCTTAGTTTTATCCCAAAAAAGGTTTTGGAGACGGCATTAATTTGTGGCATATCATTTCGGCAAGCAATTTCTTCCATGTTTTGGGGCAGTATGAGTACTGATCATTCCTTCCACCAAGTATGGAAGAATCTGTAGACTTACCCATGTAAATGAATATTTTGTAAGACTA
>MJUU01017953.1:184910-195349 GCA_002080025.1 Modiolus philippinarum
TTTTTTTTTTGGTGTCATTTACGAAATGCATGATAATGATTTTTTACACCCCTGTAACCACATGTTACCTAGGGGTAATTTAATAACAACTTTTTCTGTGTATACAAACAAACATGACATCAGATTTATAAATAACTTGTATGTTACCTGAAGATATATTTATCTACTGACCTATATCTACTTCAATTACTGCATCAAACTGTTGCTGACATAAAAATAGATTTTGTATCAATTTTGTGCCAGCTTTGTCAATTTTTTTGAAGATAAAAGGAAGATATTTAATAATCAAGAGGTATTTTCAATGAATCTCAAATCTCAATAAAATATTTATACAGTGCAATTTTTTTTATTAGGTAACTTCAGTATCAAAAGCTGAAAATCTGAAAGTACCATTATCTGGACCGATAAAATCAAAACAACTTATTCTCAGGTAAAGAATCTGTGATTATACTGCACCTTTTGATGACTTACAAACTAGATAACAAGAACTGCAGGGAGAAGAGCAGGCCACTTCAACACCAAAGGATCTAGGATTTATTTTGGACTTTGTCACGCTTTGCTTATTGCTATAAGTACTTAACAAGCTATTCTAAATGGTGTACAGATAAGATAACAAACTGTGTCTCACATTACGACTTCAGGGTAGTGAATTTTAAACTGGACATCTGTCGGGTATGAGACAATATCTTTATCTATGGGTATAAATAAATACAATGACTGGGACAGGTGTTAGAGGTAATGTGTATAAAATAGGAGACTTCAAATCTTTTGAAGGAGTAAGAACTATAGGTGATTAAATCCTGATCAATAAGTCTCTATACTGATAGGCTGTTACAAGAGTCCATCAAATTTATATGCAAATTTTCCAATTCCATAAATCAAGAAATAACTGAATTTTTCCCACTCAGACATTTTAAAAATAACCGAATACTCATTCCATCTCGGTTCTGCAAATTAAAAGCTATTTTTAGTTTTCGAAAGGGGATGTCACTATTGATTAATCAATTTGAAACTATTTTCCAAATTAATTATTAAAGCTGCATTGTAAATAGTAGTAAAAATGTTTATGTAAAAAAAAATAATTAAAACAACAACAAAACATTTACAAATAACATGCAATATTTATCATGTTTCTAAGATGTAATTTCCAGTAAATTATAATTAACATATAATCATGAAGCTAATTGAGCAATCTTGGCAAGAAGGGCACGATTTACAGATGTATATATGTCTTCATACGATACAGGTGTTATTCATTATGTAATTGACGCCAGGTGAAATTTACCTGTTATAAATATACCTGGCTCGGCTGAGATTGATTAATTCAACTAGAAAACATGCTCTTAAAACATAAAAATAGAAAAAAACGACAACATGAAGATAAGATTGACCTTTGATAAAACTTCAAGTTTTTGCTTGTGCAAGGTACAAGCTATACACATGAACTCATAGTTCTGACTCAACACTGGCTGTATGAAATGAGTAGGGAAATAGTTTTGACTCACCAAAGTAAATGTTGAACTCTAGTCTTCTAAAACTCTTCAATTATAAGAAATAGAAGTCACTTTTAAAGAGAAGGGGTTTCAGGCAATTTTGAGATTTTGAAACAGTTATAAATTTTTCATTGGTACACCCATATTTAAGTCAATGGCATGAGACATGGGACCATTATCTATTTCCCATACATGTTAAAAAGAACAAAAAAACCCTGGAATAATTCCATAAAGTCAGCTGCACATCTTCAATATATGTAGAATTATTGTGTGAAGTTTATGATACCCAAGTTAAAATGGTGATTTCACAATTATTCGTAAAAGTTCCGTGGAACCTAGTGTCTCACCTGCTCACTCCACTATCATTCTAATTTGGTCAATATTAAGATGTACTGGCTAAGTAGAATTCCAAGAAACAACTGGTCTTTGACAGTTTCAGGAATATTACCAAGTTTTTTAAATCCAACCATTGAAAATATTGTTTTTGACTAAAATTCATCGAAAACGTGGTTGCAAACAAGAATTCCAGAAAACTGCTTGTCTTTGAGAGTTTCAGGAAATAAACCAAAATTGAAACCATATTTTTTCATTCTTAGTTTTCAGAGTTATGTCTTGTTATGACGAAATGGCCAAAATATTTGATTGTATGCAATAATTTCAAAAAGTGTAAGTCTTGGACATTTTCAGGAAATTTACCAAAGTTGGAACCTGAATAAAATTCCAAAAGCTTATTGTGCATCTATGGACTATATGCAACAATTCTACATCAAAATTAAAGTCCTTTTTCTCAATTTTGTTTAAAAATTGTTTATATATGGACCTAAATAGAAAATTTAGCAAAATTCACTGAAGAGGAAAATATAGGTCAAGGTGACATAATTCTGGTATGGATGTTTGTCACTACTAAAGATGTAACCACTTGCTAATTATCATCAGTCTATGGCATTGAGGTGCTGAGATATGGTGCAAACAAAAAAATTTCATTTTCGATGTGCAAACAAAAAAATTTCTGGCATTGAGGTGCTGAGATATGGTGCAAACAAAAAAATTTCATTTTCGATGTGCAAACAAAAAAATTTCATCGAAAAAAACTAAGTCCAACTAGTGGAAAAATACGAAAAATTAGAATTACTTTTTTTCAAAAATAAACTTGGGAAACAATAATAAGGTTGCACTGAACATTGTGTCAAAATTTCATTGATATTGAATATGATTTGAGAAAGTTATCAAGTTCAAAAAAAGTTTAACATTTGTGTTAACCAAATGTTAACGACACTGACATCGACGACAATGACGGATGCTATGCTCGCTATGTCTGGCCTTCGCAGGCGAGACAAAAATTCTGCCTTAAAGCATGCCTGCCATTCACCACACCAGTTCCCAGATTAAAATTGCATGCAACCTGACCTATAATCACACCAATTCAAACCAAATGAGATTTGGCATGCTAAAAGTTTGACCTAAGAGTGAAAAAATTTCAAAACTTTTATTCAACTTGAAACATATATATACCCTATCCACACTACAGTTTCAGTAATTATCGCGCATTCATTCTAGATTTATCGTTCACATATAAAACCTATGTGGAATCATTCCAGAATAATCACAGAATTTTCAAAGCATGATGAAACCCAGTCATGAGGTGTTTGATCGTGCATTCATTCTGGAATTAATCCGGCGTAGCTTAATCTGAACACTTAATCTTGAATGAATCTAGATATGCAGAGTGCATAGGCCCTTAAAATACAGCAAAATTTAATAACATGTGTAATCTGAACACTCTTCCCAGATATTTTGCATATGTCATTTTTTGGTGTGGACACATTCAACGTGATAATTTTGTGATTAGCCATCGTGTGATTTATCCAGAATACAAAAGCTGGAATATATGTGAGCATGATAATATACTGCTGATGACAAAACTAGAGTACAGACAATTTTACTTCATACAATTTCACAGGTATATATCGTACTGGAGAGATACTACATCCCCATACTTTTCCTATAGTAATATAACTATACAAATGTTGTAAAGATCGGAGATTATGGCTTTTCATACTCCGATATGATTTTATTATCCTTCCCTAGTCTTTGAAGATCCTATTTACTTTAAAATATTTACAACATTCAAAGGTATATTTAAGCATGAAATTAACATTAATTGTAATGTATTTGCCAAGATGGGTGATATCAATTGCTATAGGGTGATAAAATATACCTGGGTTGACATTTTCAAGTTAAACAATTTATGATTTTTATTGAATTCAAGGAGACTTTTCAAAAAGTTTAATAAATGCACAATATTTCATTTTCTTTTTTTTGGTAACAATTTCAATTATAAAAACTAATAAATATATTTAAACACCCTAAAAATTATACAGGTGCAATGCTGTAGGTTTGCCCTTAGCCAATAAAAATATGTTCTGCTAACCTGACTGACCATTTATACCTGTATATGAAAAAAAAAAATTTGGCAATATTGAGCAACCACTAAGAATCCATTGTAAGAACAAGTCAAAAACTTCAAAAATAAAATCTGAAAATCGGATATTTTTTCCTATTATATTACATTTATGTTTAACATGGATTTCAATGATACTTTTTCATAAAAGGATGAACATTCTATGATAGAACGTGGAAATCAACAAAATTTATTATCTGTTAGGCACACAGGAAAAAATACTCCAAACTCAAAAGGAAAAAATACTCCAAACTCAATAGGAAAAAATACTACATAATCAAAAGGAAAAAAATACTCCAAACCTCGACATGATTTGTGTATCCTGTATTTCATATTTAATCCATTTGTCCCAAAAAACAAGATTTGTCTTCTTCTTTTATATTTAATTCTTCCCATTAAACTTTTATATTTAATTCTTCCCATTAAAGGATTGTGGAATCATTGCTTCGTTACCTTTGTCTTTTCTAAAATAAAATATTAAGAAGACTCAACTTTTTTCAAAATCAATGGAAAATACACCATTATGAGTTACCGTCTTAACTTTAACTTCTTCTTGCCATCATTAATTTCAACATTCCCTACAGATTTAGAATGTTTTAAATAGCTGAAACTTTTGCACAAAATTTTCAGAATTTACCTTTTATTGACATATACTGTATTTCTCTTTGCTAGTGTTTTTTATGATCTGTCTTGTCCATAAATGTAAACTGAAAAAAAATCATAAATAATATAATTATACATTCTAAGTAGGGTAAGACTTTGGTTAGAATAATTCCCTACCGTCTTTATGCAAAGAATACAAAGGATGAAGTTACAATAATAGCCAAAAGAAATATAAGCTGCAGCATAACCTCAAGACTTAACCTAAATGAAATTATACACAATTAAAACAAGATCTTTTCACATATCACATACTGTATAGCGGGTAATTTTCGCGGTTGCCAAATTTCGTGATCCACTCCTAGAAGAGGGGTATTTAATTGTAGCAGTCAACAATTTTAGCGAATGGAAAATTGTGCAAGGGAAAGACATGTTTAAAAATATACTGATTTTATTTTCGCGAGTTCGACTTATTTTCGTGCTTCCAGAAACCTCGCGAATATAGCGAAAATTGGAACATTGAGAAAATTACCCGCTATAGGGTATGTCCCCTCCTTTCCTATTCCCCTTCTGTAAGAAACCCAAATCTTGATGCAAGTTTTGCAAGATTAATTTATTTCATAAGATGTAATGACAAATTTTAACAAGGTGAAGGATATATTTTGAAGTAGATTAATGCTACATGATGTACAAAAACCCATAATTTACGACTTTAATGTCTTTAAGTGAAGGTAAAAACATCATTACAGAAGACTTCTACAAGTCTATAGATTTCATGTTACCAATTTAATTTTAAAGCATTAGGCATTCAATGTACGTGGCAATTACAAAAATCCATTTCATAATCAAGACAAAATTTTAGTCTTCCATGAAACCTCTATACACTGAAAAATTCAATTTGTCATCATTAGAGGAATGCAATTTCCCAAACAGCAACAAAATAAGCCAGTATATGAACAAATAGATGCAATTTTTCATTACCTGATAAAAATTCCCAAAATACTCACAAAAAATATACATTAAGCTTATTTTTTCCCCTTGGAGATCCTCCAACAATAACACCTGCATATAGGTCAACAGGTATTGAGGTCACAGGCGTACCTGCAGAATGCATGATTAACCTCTTATACAATACACATCCACCTAGTCATGCTGTGCAGGTTATCACAAACATGATAAACCTGAATGTTTATACCAACATTTTAAATATCACATCAATCTTAAATTGTCAAATAAAATTAAATTGGCACCTGACATTTTGCTCTATATTTAAATAAATACATGTATATGGGTTTTGATATTATTATGATTAAATATAGAAATTTTCCATTTTTTGAAGAAAAATTGCACGAGTTTGAGTTTAATGCTTTCGTCTCAAGTTCATTCTTTTCCAAAGGTTACCGGTACTGTGAATTATATTTCATTCTGATAATTTATTAAAGTCAACACAACCTGATAATATGACAATACACATCCTCTACATGTATTATATTGACAGGATATGTACAAACCTACACTGATCTAGCATAACAAAGTATGAAAAGACATAGTGACCTCATGGACCTTAGATAGAAAGGTATCAGTAAGCAGGATATATACAAAGCTACAATGATCTAGCATATAACAAGGTATGAAAAGATATATTGGCCCTAAGATAGACAGTTATCAGTAAACAGACCCTTATATAGAATCAATTAACAGGATACTGAGAAACTGGTACTGATCGTCCTTACAAGGTATAAAGTGGCCTATGGATTAAAAAACAGGATATGCAGAAAACTACTATTTGGAATAAAATAGTTATCAAGAGGCTCTCAAGAGCTTATATCACTCACCTAGACGATTTCTGAAATAAACAGTCGGAGTAATCTCAATATTAATGGGTCTCATTTTAAAGTGTTAATAGACCTTGATGTTATTTTACAAATAGTTTTACTATGTTTCCAGATTGCAACTATTTTGGATTGGTAAAAACCTACTGGTGACCTTTTTTGATGAAGGACCATAGTACCTAAGTTCTTGGCCATGCGTTTTCAAAGCAGAAGACCTATGTATGTATTTACCATAGGGTCCAATGTTAAACTGTTCTGTAACGGCAGCTATCTTGATTGTGACTTGCAGGACACTTTTTGAAAGGAGCCAACTAAGGACTATCTGACCAAGTTTGGATAGAATCACCTTTGTTGTTTTAGAGAGGAAGACCCATAGGGCTCAATGAAAAACTAAGTTCCCCACTGGCATCTATCTTGGATAAGATACAGACACTCCGAACTACCCAAGGACGATTGTGATCAAATTTACATCCAATTACCCTTGTTTTTTCATGGGACAAGAACTTTGAAAGCTTTCCTGTATGAAGTGATGTCAAACTATGTTCCTGGCTGGTGGGAATCTTGGATGAGGTGCAAACTTGCTGCCACCTTAGACTATTTTTGTTCCAACTGGGCAAGTAGTTTCAGAGATGATCCATTATTTAACTAAGTTTCCCACTGGTAGCTATCTTGGACAAGCTTAATTTTGGTTTGCTGGAAACATTTTCTAAAGAGCCACCAAGAACTATTCAGTATTGTGATCAAGTTTAGTTCCATTTGGGCAAGTGATTTCTGAGGAGAAACAAGTTTTACATTATCCAAAAATATTTTATCAATAACATAAATCATGATTAGTAGAGAACTCAAGTAACTGATCTTAGCAACAGTTTAATCATTTTAATAATTAAATCCTGTAAAACAATTAGTTCTGTATCAGGAACAATGTTATTACCGATAGATAGTCTACAAATTTTATTCCTTTGGGAGCTATGTACATGATATATCAACTTATTACAAGGGGTGGATCAAGTAAAAAATGTTTTGTATATTATCATAACATAATCATGAATGACACAAGTGCCCCCTGGGTAATAAAGAGCCGTCAGCCACAACACCCAACACAGACCTTCGGGAGCCATGTAAAGTATACATTGCAAAGTTAGATACAAGGGTGGATCCCTATTCAACCCTACTACCCTTAACCTTTGCCAGCTGACACTCGACATGCTTCGTGTCTATTTCATTAACTGATAACCTTTTTACTTCACTTCCTAAGTATCACTACATGAAAAGTTACAAAATGGACCAATAATCTTTTATCTTAATTGATGTGTTATTAAGTAAAATTCTCCTGACAACAGCGGTCTACTGTTATTATATCGGGTACAATAGCCTACAGTTATTTTATCGTTATTTATAGTCACATTTAGTTAATTTGTTTTAAACGCTAAAGTAGTAATGTTTTTTCTCTCAATAAAAAATAATCTGTGATCCTAAAGAGTGACCTATATTAAACCTAGGCTTCTCGACTAATTTCCTGATAAACTTGATAGTGTCACGTAGGGGTTTGACATATATGTTCATGGTTTATACAACCGAACATGTTATAATAGGGCTATGCAATTTATAAGGTATATAAGGTTACCATTAATTGTTCTGGTTGCACCGACAGGTCAAATGAACCAAACTTAAGCTGGTGCAGTGTTACATGTGTCACTTTAGAGATAAATTTCATATGATTGATGTGAAAATGTAATGTTAAAATATAAAACTGGAGATAACCTTTTAATGGATAGAAACTGCAAGGGGGTTAACCTATACAATGTATAGTGATTTTTTTCATAAAACAATATCATATTGTTGGTTTTAATTTTCAAGAGTCCATACTTTCTGTAAGCAGAAGACGCTGATTTAGAGAGTGGAATGAGTGGCATCCCCCCTCCAAAACTGGAAAAAATCTAAATTTTTTATAGCAAAATCAAGGTTTCGGATAAAAACTTTGTCTAACAATTTGCTTTTTTTTCTCTATTTGCACTCCCTCTAACTCCAATCCTAGATATCCCCTGAGCATGGTCCAATGTTATCCTACTGGAGGAAATACATGCAAGTGAAATTTAGGTTTTATCAGAATCAGCAAATCAGCCTGTGATGTAGATATTTGTTGAATTCAGGATAAAATCAAATTCGATCATAACACAATAATTTCAAAATTTTAATCACTTGTAAGCGAACATGACCTTGATATTTGCTTTCTTACTTAACTGCTTGCATTTCTCACAATTTGGCAGCATACTACAAAGAACACGACACTTTTAAAATCTGCATGTTGAGGACATTTCACGAAGTTGCAGATTCTCATGGGTCAATGTTAATATGTCAAATATTCTTTATTTTAAACCCTAATTATATTGCCATTCAAGCCAGTTTTGTAGCATTTAGTGAAAAAATAAAGTTGTATACGTCATAGGCCTAAGGGGATTAAAATGTTCTCTTTTCTTTAGGTTCTCAATGGTGACATTGAGACAAATCAAGACCTAACATGAGAGGATGCTGGAAAAGCTTTTTATTCTGTTGTAAAATTATGATTAGCATTTTGTAAAGACTGAAGTAGCAAGAAATGAACTTTACATCGATTGATACATAATTTTCCATCCTTTAATGCTTATCAAGAATAACTCCTTGAACTAGCCTGCAATTTAGTGACCAGCACTCCTTGACCTTGACTGATCTTTCCAAATTACACTTTATCTTATTCCTTTCTTGTTCAAGATCGTGGTCTACAGTTAGTAGTCTACATAACAGGATAGAGAAATGTGGGTTTAGTTGCCCTAAAAAATGGTAATACCCCACTTATTGCTCGTGCCATGAACAAGTGCTGCTGTCCTTAGTTACTTTTGTTGTGTATATTTCTTTTTGTTGTGGAATTATTTGGGGGATTGTGGCCTGTGATTAAAATTTTAATTCATTTTAAGTGTTTCTTGTTGTCGTCTCTTTTTTAATCTTATACAAAAAGTCATGGCAAATTGTGTCTACATTAATTCTACCTTTATTTTGCAGTGGCAGTTAGGCTAATTTTAAGAAAAGCAATATACAGATTGTATAACATAAACTTTTACAAAACTAAAATGTGTGAAAAGTTGATTACTCAACTGGGGTTAATTTCAATACATATTCATTTCAAACGTACAATCATACCATTTTTCACAATTAAAGTATCTCTCTAGGGATACGGTTTTTCAACTGTTCTGTTAAAATTAACTTCTATATACAATCTAAAGACACTTCAGATGGTTCAACAAAAACATCAATATTTTTCTACAGAGGCCTGTGCTACATCAATAAGAGATGTTTTTCAATCCAAATAAAATGTTTTCCAATAAACAATTCAAGTGCAAACACATTACATGTACATACAAAGTACTAGAAAACTATTGAATTGAGTGTATCGCTGTACTGCAGACTTCCGGAATAAACTCTGTAATGAATTTTATTTGACCGGGTCAAGACAACTCTCCATTTGATATCAAATCCACCCAAATCTATAAATATGTCAACTTGAAATCTGATAATAATCTTTACTTGATATTGAATTTTGATATCTATCAAATACTTATGATGAAATGGATATGGGTCAAGGTCATTTTGAATTGTAGAAAGTTTGAACATTAATTTAATTAACTAACAATATGGAATAGTAGCTATCCAAGTAGTGATATTGCTGTATGTAGATTGTAAATGAGGTTGCACAAGATAAGAATAAAGTGAGGCTTGCCGAGCTTCAATTGCTCATCACAATAATACAAGGTAACTTGCTGATAGATCAAGTAAAATAAGCTTGAAACAACGAAAAAACATACCTATTGTACTAGGATTATACGTTCTGTAAGTGCCACAGCATAAGATGTCAGATAAACATACAAATGCCCAATAGGTGAACCTGTAGTGGTGGTTCAATACAGCCAAACAAGAGGCTCTCAAGAGCCTGTATCGCTCACCTGGACCATGGCTGACATAGATAAAAGGCATTTCCAATAGGAAAAATGAAAAATAAAATTTAGCAGAATACTTTTTTTT
>MJUU01017953.1:195498-210069 GCA_002080025.1 Modiolus philippinarum
AAAACATGCAGACCACTTTTCAAATAAAAATTCAAAAATTTGGGCAGAGGTTCCCCTTAAAATCAATAGGGCCAATGTAAAAACTATGTTCCAGATGGTGGCCATCTTGGATGAGGTACGGACCTACCAGATACATTTTTTGGATGGGACCACCTAAGGACCATTGTGGCTTAGATTGGTTCTAATTGGACTAGTAGTTTCTGAGAAGAAGATCTTTGAATGTATATTCCATAGGGTCCAATGTTAAAACTATGTCCCTGCTGGCGGCCATCTTGGATGAGGCACAGACCTGCCAGATACCTTTTTTGGAAGGGACCATCTAAGTACCACTGTGACTAAGTTTGATTATAATTGGATGGGTAGCTTCTGGGAAAAAAATCTTTGAATGTCTTTCCCATAGGCCCAATGTTAAAACTTTGTTCCCCGCTGGCGGCCATCTTGGATTAGGTACAGACCTGCTGGATACCTTTTTTAGAAGGGACCATCTAAGGACCATTGTGACTAAGTTTGGTTATAATTGGACTGGTAGTTTCTGAGAAGAAGATCTCTGAATGTCTTTTCCATAGGGTCCAATGTTAAAACTATGTTCCCTGCTGGCGGCCATCTTGGATTAGGTACCAACCTGTCCGATACCTTTTTTGGAAGGGACCATCTAAGGACAATTGTGACTAAGTTTGGTTATAATTGGACTGGTAGTTTCTGAGAAGAAGATCTTTGAATGTGTTTACCCATAGGGTCCAATGTTAAAACTATGTTCCCCGCTGGCGGCCATCTTGGATGAGGTACGGACCTGCCGGATACCTTTTTTAAAGGGGACCACCCAAGGACTATTGTGACCAAATTTGGTTCCAATTGGCCCAGTGGTTTCAGATAAGAAGATCTTTGAATGAAAAGTTTACGCCGGACGGACGACGGATGCCAAGTGATGGCAAAAGCTCACCCTGGCATAGCCAGATGAGCTAAAAAGGGGACCTTAACAAAATTTCAAATGTCTGCTAAATATGAAGTTTCAGAGAAAAATTATTTGAAAATAATGTGTGACAAATTGACATTACAGAGTTTGACTCTAACAGTAGTCCTGCAACCCATCAACCTTAGGGAAGGACTACTACAATTTGTCATTTGATTGTCCTTCGGGCTAGCAAAATTTGGAAATTGGGTATATTAGTGGCAGTAAAATTGCAGCAGAACTAGTGAATTCTTGTAGTCCTTATGTCTACTGAGAATTTAATTTAATGTCAAACCCTGTAAATTGACAGAAGAAATAGTAGTTCAACAGATATATGGACGGAAATAAAACTGTGTACATCCCTTTCCTTCAGATCATGGGTTAAAGTAGAGAATAATGTTTCTTTTTTTTTAATCATATTATTTTTAACGTTACATTACAAAAAAGGCGATATATTGAAAGGACTCCTTTTCATGTCTTAAGACTTAAAAAATTAGCTTTCTTTATAATAACTAGGTCTATAGCACTCTAAAATAGTTCAATTTCTCTTAACCACTTATTTGTCAACTTTTTTTCTGTGTCATTTCAATAATTACAATGGGAGAGATTGTCACTATGGAAGTTTAAAATCATCGGATGTAAGGCCAGCGGGATCTTATGTTGGACTATTATTTCATTGCCTTTCTATACAGGGTGACAATTTCAGACATGATAGTTAAAAGTTCAAAATCCATTCAATAACGGATGAATATTAAAACACCATTTAAATAAATTAAAAGATTGAAAAGGTCATCATTTTGCAAAACTAATTTATGGCGAGATTAAATGACCCCAAGCTGACCAAAAAAGGGATGGGTCTGAAAGAATACTGAATACACAACATAATAAAAGTCATTCCTTGGATATTGGCACAGTAAAGTGGTCATCAAAATGATTAATGGGGTATCAGGCCTATAATTGTGGGATTAGAGGAAATTTTCAGGGCTAAATGTGAATTAGGGAATGTGGCAGGGCTAAATCTTTTGATTTATTACCATTAAAGTTTATTTTTAACTAAGGGTATATTGGCACCAAACAAAATTTTGCTTCTTCAGCAAACATCCAAATATTGTTCATCTTATACCTTCTTCATGTACTCATTGGGGACCAAGGTTTAGGTCCCTCTTTTCCAATGTGTGCCTTTCATTTCCTTTTATTTTTACGCTAAACTTAAATTAGAATGTTTGGAACAATAAGGATGGCTGGTACCTATCCATTCATGTTTTCCATGAAGTAAAGTAAGAATATGATTATTTTTTCCTACAAAATACCTTCATTATTTTGTAACATAGCCTTTAAGTGTATTTCTTCTTCTTTACTCACAGCCCGTATTACCCTTGATTGACCAGTTCCATGCTGTGGAAGAAAAATATTAACATCAAAATTAGAAATAAGTTCTTGATATTTTTCTCTAGCCAATTAATTTTTTAAAGGTTGTGGTGTTAAAAATGACGTTGTCATCCAAGCTAAGACAATAAGATAAATGATCTACTTCACTATGATAATGATTATCCAAAATCAAATAAATTATAAATTTTCTGTCTGGCAAGAATCCGAAATACCAACCATTTCTGAACATGGCTAGAAATGCAAGAAAATCATAAACTTGATCATTACCCCAGGATCTAGCGACCTTCCCATCATCTTAACTTCAGAATTAAGATGACAAATAGTCTAGATGTCATCTCGGTTTTGAAGAATGTTATCTCTTCGAAGGGAGTTACTGAATATTTATGTTGATCAATAGGTATCAAAACTATAGTCCAAAGATCAGTTATTGAAAGGAATTCCTTATTACACATCTAATATCTACGAATATTGAGTGAAACATGTCATCTCTTTATCATAACACTTCTGTAGAAAGTAGACAGAAGGTCAAGGTCAAAAGGATCAGGGAAAATCCAATTTCCTTCAGGTATAATCATGTCTCCTTCTCAGGAAATCCCACAGATACAGCTTTTACATATGATGATCAGGAAATCCCAGGTGATGTACAGAAATTGATTGAACTAAAATTTTGATATTATTTCTTGATTTGTAATTAACATCAGATTATTATACTTTTTGCATGATTTTTGCAGCTTTAAATGCTTTTTCTAATATTAGCTCTAATTAGTAAAGATTCAAATCTAGTTTATAAAATGCAGATAAGGAATTTCCAGGACATGTATATTGATCATCAATGAAAATGTCAAGCTCTTCAATATCTAGACAAAATGGACTCTATTGTTCTCAGTCATTATACAAAACATTGCATTGTGTTAGTTTGGTAATAAATTGATGGAAATTCCCAGTATATATCTCAATCAACAGGTTATTCCAAATATATTGTTGTCTCTATTTAGGGTCTAAAAATTAAATAGGGCCAGCAGAATTACTAGAAATCAAATGGACCTTGATCCACAGGGAAAAAAATATTACCATTCCCTGTTTGGCTAACAAAAAATTCTCAGACTTATTTTCAATAGCATCATGGGTGTCGGCTTTTGCAAACCCAAAGAGGTTAGATTTCTCTACCAAAATGTTCTCAAATTGAAAGCCAGACTTTTTGTGAAATGTGTGAACAGCACTTTTAAACCAAAATTTCACAGGACCTCGCATCAACCTTTTTGTTTTGTTATAATTTTCATCCATTTTTAATTTGACATTCTTATAACTTGTAAACCCAAAGAAGTTAGATTTCTCTACCAAAATGTTCTCAAATTGAAAGCCAGACTTTTTGTGAAATGTGTGAACAGTACTTTTAAACCAAAATTTCACAGGACCTCGCATCAACCTTTTTGTTTTGTTATAATTTTCATCCATTTTTAATTTGACATTCTTATAACTACAATTTATTACATACACTTAAAAGTCTAAAATATTTGCATGTTTTCTTATTATTCCATTTCTTGCTTGAATATTGTCACAAAGACTGAGGTGTGTTAAAATGTTTTTAAATGTTATTAAAATAAAAATTCAACATCAGACAGAAGTTTGAGCAAGATTGGGATGATAAATGGCAGAAATGCAAGTTCAATAAAATATCAAGGGATAAGGAAAGACTTCCTTCAAAAAGATTTAAAGGTTGCATAGCATCCTTTAAAGAGTGTAGAATGAAGGCTATTGCATCAACTTAACAAGGCATAATGAAGCATTAAACACTTCAAAAGAAGCAATTCTGAAATCAGGAGATTCAAAGCTACTAAGTGGGGTAAGATACACCAGATTTAGTTAAACAACAATCTGGAAATAAATATCAGGACATTCCTGCCAAAATAAACAGGCCGACACCTACGGTAGCATAGAGTATTTTTTAATAAATATAAGAATAAATATAAGCCGAGTATTTTTTAAGATATTACTATGCAGAAAGCACTCCAGTTTGAAATTTTAACAAGATAGTTTTTTTAAATTGCAGTTCAATCTCTATGGGTTGAACTGCAATAGCTGGAACACCATGGATGTCTTAAATCCTATATGTTGTCCCTTCTTGAAGTTTAAACCTAGTTCCACCTCAATAAGGCAGGGACCATTTGATTTTCAGGGGGGGTGGGGCCTGGTATTTTTTAGAAAAAAATTTTCTAGCCCTGACTTTTGCCTAAAAAAATTCTCTGGCCAGCATCTGGGTTGAAAAAAATAATCTGGCCCTGATCCCGTCCACTAGAAAAAAAAGCCTGGCTCAACAAAATTTTCTAGCATTGTGTATATGGGGAAAAAATAATCTGGCCCGTGAAGTGGGCAAAAAAAAATTCCTGGCTCTGGTGAAAATCGAAGCCCCCCCCCTGAAAATCAAACAGTCCTAACTAGAACATCCCTATAGATAGAAATGTTTCCATTGGTCCCTTGGGTGTTTGAGACATTGTATTTTCTTTTGCAGGTATGGAGTGAGCTCTCAAAGAGCGTTATACTCCGCATTTTGAATGTATAATTTCATTTTATTCCAGGATTCCTCAGAAAAGATGATAACAATATGTTCGTTCCTTTTATATCTTCTTTTCTCTTGCTTAAATAATGTGTTTACTGATTATTTAAATACCCAGAATGATTGTCATGGTATCATTTTCTTTTTGATATTTAAACAAAAATTTTCTACCAAATTAGGAGGGTTTAGATGCATCTAGTAACCAACTGTAGTTAAAGTACCTAGTGTTTTGAAACAAAATCCCTTATTTCACACAGATTTTACAGATTAAAATCCAAATTTGTAAAATTTCTGAAAGATTGCAATAACACACATATTAATTCATTTGAATTTTATTTTCTGGATATATGAAGATATCAGAAAATCTGTCCACTAAGTTTCACTCTTGAAAAACTTAACCATTTGTATGCAGGATAGAAATTTCTAAACCTTCCTATTTAATGACAGAACCATTACCTGAACTAATCACGATTCATCAATCATGTTTTCTCTGTTTACCTACAATACAAAAATTTCATCCTTTAGTAATTTTCTTCTTAACTGTAAAATTCAATTTGAAAACATGCACTAATTTGAACATGTAATTGATTATCAAGCTAATGATTTTGTATTGAGTTCCTTTCATGTCCGTCAGACTATATAACAGCAATGCACTGAGGCTGTCTATTAATTCAAACTTTCCAGTACAGTTTGGGAAAGGTGGAAAATATGAGTGCTTAATTCTTCAAAAACTTTACCATTTCCTACAACGTCTAGTGGAAAAAAACTTCAAAGACAGCAATGAAGTATATCGTCATAAAATTAATATCCACGTAAAGATTGTACTTATTTTCCCATGCAGTTGTTGCACACAAATTACGTCTGCTGTGTTTAATTAAAATTACAAGCAGAGGATACAAGATCTAAACTGTTACTATCAGCAGACAAATTTATACTATGTAAGTTTGTGAGAAAAGGTGACAAAAATATAAACTACAGAAAATCTTCTGATACATCAGAATCGTTAAAACCTAACATTCATTAGGTGGTTTGTTGAACAGGCAACGTAATTACCTTATGTTTGTTTTAATTTTTTTTGGTGTCATAACCCCATGAACAGTAATTTTAGAGGATAGAAATCTCTTCTCTAGATGAATACATGAACCTATTTCTATAAATATTGGTCAAAATATGTAACAGATAGTTCTTGTGATCGCCTTTATAAATGTAAATATTTATATACTGAAAATATGTTACATTGATTTTGATAATAAAAAAAAATGACGCACATCATGAACAAATCCAACACGAAATTTTGCCGTATATAAGAATAAACATAAAAAGGTGAATAACACGGCAGGTCACATGTTTAACAATCAATAACCCATACATGTAAATGACCAAAATAGAAACCTATATTTTATGAAAGCAGAGTAAAAATGTTTTGGTTTATTATAAAATGATTTTATGGAAGAATAATATTACACTAACAGTTTCTTCCAATATCAAAATATTTACCCAACCTTTATAAACTATGGCTGAGAACAGCACTGCCTATGTGATTAACACATGGAACTGTCTAGACTGAGAGACCAGACCTTCTTAGGTTTGAAACAGATCCAATCTCTACATACATGTATGTTCTGGCTAAACTATTAACTGTGTTAAGTGTTGTACAAAAAGTACAGGTAGATATCTATGTATTATATACTAAAGGAAACCAATCCATCCCAAAACTTAATATTGAATTATCTGTCTTATAAAAACTTATCCAGAATTCTCAAAAATGTTTGAATGTATGTGTGTATCATTACTGTATGTGCATGTGTTCGTGGGGTTGTGAACATAAGGGCTGAAGCTCATGTGACCAACTGTGTAAACATGAAGGCTGAAACTCATGTGAGGAACTATGTGAACTTAAGGGTTGAAGTTCATGTGAAGTTAAGGGTTGATGCTCATATGACGAACTGTTTGAACTTCAGGGTTGAAGCTTAAAATGGATTGACACTATGATATTAACTCGTATGAAAATGAATCTGCTAGAAATGACTTATATTCATCAATAAATATTATGAATCCAGATTTTATTCAAGATCAGCCACCCAATAAACTAAAACAAATTTTAAATCCAAATTTTCAACTTTTGTCAGCAGTAGCAGACTTTTTAAAGCAAAGTACAGACTTGCGAAAGTAAAGTCCACATTGGCCAAAGTTACTCAATATATATCTGTATTTACATGTCATTTGTTGTTGTATAAACATATGTTTGTATGTCTTGTATGTTTTGTCATTGTATTTGCTTGGCCCCTATGGGCGTAAAATTGCAAATAAATATATATGAAAGGAAGCAGTAATGGGAGATCAATGTCTTGGGAAGTTACTTACTTAAATAAAGAAGAGTTTTAGTTGACATACATTTAACAAACAAAAAAAATCAGTTTAAAATCATTTTACCAGATGCACCAATATTATTCTATATAAATATATTTTTATGCTATAAAAAGTTGCACAGTGCCAGGTTAGTTTGCCAAAGTTATTCTCATCCTTAGAAAACATCCAAGTACATTTTATTAATCATTTTTCCTGCACTTTCCAATCAATAGAAAAGAACGTAAAGACCATATATCCATGAATTGAGTAATGAATAGGTCCAATGAATCAGATTTTCCTTTAGGATGATATTCTGATCAAATTTTATTATGTACATATTAAAAATACCAGGTATAAAATTACAAAATCGACGTCACATTAACCCTGCCACACTTTGAGGCGTTAATATAAACCTGGAGGGTGCCTATTTCCTTTTTAGTGTAAACTTGCCATGCAACACTAGTCTTCCAATTAATTTCATCAAAAGATATGTTAATTTTAATCTTATCTAAAAATAAGCTTTAAGCATTGTAGCTAAAAAAAATCTCTAGGTAAAACTGAGTAGCTATTATAAAGGCTGCACAGTCAATGAGGACAACTTGACATTATAGGTGACGTTAAATTACCGTACATGTTATTAAAACAAGGGGCAATGAATCCTGATTTAAGGTCACCAGGTTGTAAAGGTGCATGATATATCTATTATACATACAAAAATCAATTTTCTCAATAGGGAACCTTTCTTAAACTTGTATTACGATGAATAACACAGAGAATCGGTAAATCATTCCAAGTCATTTGAAATTCAAATTACCTCTCTATATATGGGCTAATATATTTTTTTTACAGATGAAAAAAAAAGAAATAAGTACATTCAATTTTAGCTACATAAAAAATTAATATAATACATAAATCAGAAAAAAATAATTGTATAAAAAGAAGATAATTTATAAAGATCGCCCTAATAATAAATATATGATTTATAAGATACTGATAATTAGTACATTAATAGCCAGTTTTATAATGGTCACTATATCAGATCTTGTACTAGAGCAAATAAAATGGTAAGGTAGACCACCAGGGGAGGGCAATAACAAAAAGCTACACACAGATTAAGTTGAAAATGAAAAGATTTGCACTATTTATTTGGTTTAAAAGTGTAAATTTTTAACTATACCAGATTCTGAAAACATTACAAGCTTGACAGAATGTGGCAAAATTGGCCACACACTTTCGGTAACTACTCCACATCTATGTATGCCTCACCAAGATCTTTTACATTATCTATACAACAGTTAAATTGAAAATACCAAGTTCACAAGAATGAAGAGTAGCATTACATAGCAGTTAAATGATTTTCTAAGTAACCAGGGTATCTATCCTGAACTTATTTTATATTTAGATAGTAAAAAGGTACAAAAAATGATTAGAGCTTTGTGAATCCGAGTGCACTACTACTGAGCTATTTTGGTTTTATGAACATCTTACATTTTTAAACAGAAATTACACAACTTGATCATGTTTACAAAATATCCTGAAACTTTAGTCTGAATCTTAGTTACATGTTTGAAGAAGTTGCAGATTTACTAACAAGACTGCTGGACCTCTGAAATCAGTAAAATCATAACTTCTCAAAATTGAACCAATCTACCTGAAAATATCGGGTGACATAGCTTCTTTGGTAATTAGTATTCTGACAAAATTTGAAAATGAATTCTTGATTATCCCTCAACAAACACTAGAAAAAAAAATCAAAGTAACCACAACTTTTCCAAAGTTAGGCAATCAATCTGAAATAACAGGTGTACTGGTTCATAAAGTACTGAGATGTATTTCTGAGCCAAGGAAAGCTGGAGTTCTGACATGGAATGAAAATATGTACAGCATTTAAACTTACATAAAAACAATTTCTTATTTAATGAGCAACTTCTAGGGAAGGTGGTTTGGTCATTAGCACTTGAGTCAAGATAAGTGAACCAGTTAATTAGCATAAAATAAGGATGACTTCCAGTCAACAAAATACTATTGGATTCTCTTTACAGTATATATATATATGTAAACAAGTAATTAAGGTCCTAGATAACCCCAAATTCATATCAGTATTAATTACCCTTGGTTTAATTTGCAGCTGATTTTTACAATAGTGCTACTTGTATAATTTAACTATCTTGTTTGTCATCATATACTGACACTTCAATGTATATGTAGACATCCAGCGTGTCAATAGTCCCAGACATCTATACCTTACAATATATAATTGATGTCTTCCCAAATTTCCAAGTCGGAAAACATAAATCGTTAGTCGACCAGCTCGTGATAAAAGCCACTGTTAATTTAACGTTTTACGCTCAACAGGAAATACACAATGTACAGTAATTATATACCTATATTAGGTGTTCAGTGTGTTAAACAAGGGTTTTTACCCATGGGTGTATGTTTATTGTTTTTTATAGACTTAAGTGTTACCTGTCGTACATGTGACCCAATTACCTACTGAGTAGAAAGTTTATCGAGGATAAGAAGGCGGACATAATACCTGGGTGTGCTGGACTGAAATGCATTTTATCAAAACATGCTAAAGTACAAGTATTCTAGCCTATCAAGCAGTGACTTTACAATTTTATCTATACCAATTAAAAATATTATGCCTTTGAGTGTGTGTAAATTTTTAAATATAATAAACTTTTTCAATTTATTTGTCAAGGTTAAAAATGAAATAGAATAAATAATTGATGTGTCTCAATAACAACATAAAGTTATTTATAGTAACATGTTATAGACTGGGTAATTTACCTTTCCCCTACAACTAATCTGTATATTTTACCCGCATATGGTATTTTGTGCACACCGTATGATGAATTTATGAATTATAGTATAACTAAACGAACGTGATGAATATCAATAATATTAATGTCATGAGTGCCAAACAACGCCGGATTAAACAAGTTTTGGAACTTGTTCCAAAATGAGTTTAATCCATTGCGTTGTTCGACACGAGTGACATTATATTGATATTCATCACGATTGATTAGTTATACTTATTATTTTATAGATTTTCAAGTCTTGAAACTGATTTTGGATGCAATTTTATGGGGATTATTTTTTTTAATATCAATGCGCCATGTGTTTACTTTGACAATAATTTTGTGACGTCATTTCCTAGAGTGAAAATAAATTGTTTAAATCACTGAGTGAAAATATGAGATTTAGTCCATAAATCACTGCTATCTATATAATAACCTGTTTAAATTGCATGATGAATTTGTGTCCAATGTAAGATGATTTGTGTCCAGTATATGATGAATTTGCATACATAGTATAATGAACTTGTGTAATGTATAATGAATTTTGTACAGTGTATGATGAGATTTGTGAATACTGTATAATGAATTTGTGAATACCGTATTATGAATTTGTGAACACTGTATGATGAGATTTGTGAACACTGTATAATGAATTTGTGAATACCGTATTATGAATTTGTGAACAGTGTAAGATGAATATGAGAACATTGTATGATGAATAATGTATTATGAATTATATGTGTACATTTTTTGTATGATGAATTAGTGAGCAATTTGGTGAAATTTACAACTATGGTGCACTTGATCTCATCCATGGTTTTTATTGGGTCCATGTTGTTCATTTGTATGTGTGTCCTCATTTTCTTTTTTTGTCCAGTATTCATGTGTTTTCCTTGTTTCTTGGTGTTACTGATGTTGCTGTTGTCCCTAGACTGTTCTTTTTTGACTGATGGTTCGATTCACACATATTTTACAAACAATTGATGAAATTGTATGATGTAAGCAGTTCAGTTCTGAAATTTGTTACCATTTTGTGATGACTTTGTGAGCCTTGCATGATTTTATTTTGTCTTTTGTACCTGTTTTCAATATCTCCTATGATTTTGATATGTTAAGGGCTTCACCAGTCTATGAATAAATTTCTGCATCTATATGGTACTTTGCTTACTAAAGGTTAATATTTCCATTAGAAAGGGATAAACACATATTGATAAGAATTATGTTGAAGAAGGAAAATGGAATCTTCAAATTTCCAAGTGAATGAACTTTAGTTTACAAACCGATGTGTAAATGGAAGGCAGGTATAGAACTACCAGTCAATGTGTACAATTGATTATCTTTTAATCACTACCTTTTTCTACTGATATACTAGACTATTTTGTAATAACAAGGGATATGTAGCTATAGGAACATCTGATAATAGCTTATTGTGTCCATGTTTGTAGTAATATTGTATTACAATCATTGCACTAAATGGATCAATTGATGAAATTTGTAATTATTGTTATGTAACCAAAAAGAAAGAATATGATTTTTTTAACATAAAATATGATTTCCTCATGTAGAAATTCGAAACGTTTAGTTTTTATTGTTGCTCTTCATCTGTCATTCAAGTCTTCTTGTTATATCAATTGTGTACTGGTATACAAATTATACTAATTATCAAATTAGAATTAATGCACAGATTATGTGAACTTCCCTCATGCAAAGTTTCAGCATTTAATATTTTGATTTTAGTTTTGTCAGTGTGTGTTACATTTCCTGATTCAGAGATTTGCAGTTGTAGAACATTCCTCAGAGCACTACATTTTGGTCTCCAAATTCTTTAAGACTTATATAATACAACCTTCTTAATATATAGATTGGATATAGATTATATCCACATTTTTGTCTTTTACTGCAAAAAAAAATGATGAACAGAAAAAAGGAAACAGTCAAGATTTATTACATCAGATACTTGGGTGTAAGACCTGGCTACATTAAATAGAATAAAATAAAAATTAAATTCATACTCTCCTAAAAATAGCTGGCCTTAAAAGAGCAGTTTTTACAAAAGGTAAGTGTTACCAGTATGATTAAGGACAAAAAAGATAGAAGGTGTGAAATCTATAGTGACTATAAAGTAATTCCATGAAGCCATGGGGAAGAAGTGACAACATCGAAAAGAAAATCAACAGCTTACTTGCAAATTCTGAGGGAAAACTTGACCTTGCCAATTCTAGGGACAAATTTGACAGCGTTCATCCCCAAATGAATAATAAACATCTTCAAAGAATGTTTAAATGTGCAAAATTAAAAGACCTTATAAAATAAAAATACCCATTATCAGTGAAATGCTAAGTCAATAAAGGTTAAGCCAATGACCAGTATATCTCCTAATATAACCCTGACAGCCATGTACTATAGATCAATAACCCTGTATTAATCCAGTTTGTTCTTAGGACATAACTGACCTACAGGATAAGGAATCGCTAAGCATATCAATATTTGTGACACAGTAAAGTGTTTCACTAGAGAATAAGGAAATTACAATTAAATTCTGCCAATAACTAGGTTAGATTGAGGTTTGTCTTTACATCTGATGAATTCCCAATTCTGTCTTTAACTACAGAAAATGATAATATTAAAGGGAATAAAATATACTTACATAGAAACAAGAGGCTCTCAAGAGCCTGTATCGCTCACCTGGGCCATGGCTGACATAGATAAAAGGCATTTCCAATAGGAAAAACAAAACATAAAATTTAGCAGAATACTTTTTTTTTCTAAAATTACAGTATTCTTATTTGGTTTCAATGGCAACTGAAGGATCCACCATCCATTACAACCCATAACAGAACACCATTCAAAAAAAATTTGGGCAGGGGTTCCCTTATAATCAAAGTAATACATATTGCTGAAATTAAAACATTCAGACCACATTTCAAATAAAAATTCAAAAATTTGGACAGAGGTTTCCCTTAAAATCAATAGGACCAATATAAAAACTATGTTCAAGATGGTGGCTTTCTTGGATGAGTTACGAACCTACCAGATACATTTTTGGATGGGATCACCTAGGAACAATTGTGGCTTAGTTTGGTTATAATTGAACTAGTAGTTTCTGAGAAGAAGATCTTTGAATGTATTTTCTAAAGGGTCCAATGTTAAAACTGTTTCCGCTGGCAGCCATCTTGGATATAGCGCGAACCCAAAAAACTCTATTTATGTAAGGGAGCACCCAAGGACTATTGTGACCAGGTTTGGCGCCAATTGGCTTAATAGTTTCAGAGAAGAAGATCTTTGAATGTGTTTTCCCATAGGGTCCAATGTTAAAACTATGTTTCCCGCTGGTGGCCATCTTGGATATCACATGGACCTGAGAAACACATTTAGCCATCTTGGATATAGCGCGAACCCAAAAAACTCTATTTATGTAAGGGAGCACGAAAGGACTATTGTGGCCAAGTTTGGTGCCAATTGGCTCAGTAGTTTCAGAGAAGAAGATCTTTGAATGTGTTTTCCCATAGGGTCCAATGTTAAAACTATGTTTCCCACTGGCGGCCATCTTGGATATTGGGCAGACCTGAAAAACATCTTTTTTGTAAGGGACCACAAAAGGACTATTGTGGCCAAGTTTGGTGCCAATTGGCTCAGTAGTTGCAGAGAAGAAGATCTTTGAAATTGTTTCCCATAGGGTCCAATGTTAAAACTACGTTTCCCGCTGGCGGCCATCTTGGATATTGCGCGGACCTGAAAAACACCTTTTTTGTAAGGGACCACCAAAGGACTATTGTGGCCAAGTTTGGTGCCAATTGGCTCAGTAGTTTCAGAGAAGATCTTTGAATGTGTTTCCACACAGGGTCCAATGTTAAAACTATGTTTCCCGATGGCGACCAAATTGGATATCGCGCAGACCTGAAAAACACCTTTTTTGTAAGGTACCATCAAAGGACTATTGTGGCCAAGTTTGGTGCCAATTGGCTCAGTAGTTTCAGAGAAGAAGATCTTTGAATGTGTTTTCCCATATGGTCCAAAGTTGAAACTATGTTTCCCGCTGGCAGCCATCTTGGATATCGAGCCGACCTGAAAAACACCTTTTTTGTAAGGGACCACCAAAGGACTATTGTGGCCAAGTTTGGTGCCAATTGGCTCAGTAGTTTCAGAGAAGAAGATCTTTGAAATTGTTTTCCCATATGGTACAATGTTAGAACTATGTTTCCCACTGGCAGCCATCTTGAATATCGCGCAAACCTGAAAAACACCTTTTTTGTAAGGGACCATCAAAGGACTATTGTGGCCAAGTTTGGTGCCAATTGGCTCAGTAGTTTCAGAGAAGAAGATCTTTGAATGTGTTTTCCCCTAGGGTCCAAGGTTAAAACTATGTTTCCCGCTGGCGGCCATTTTGGATAATGCACGGACCTGAAAAACACCTTTTTTGTAGGGGACCACCCAAGGACTATTGTGGCCAAGTTTAGTTCCATTTGGCCCAGTAGTTTCAGAGGAGAAGATCTTTGAATGAAAAGTTTACGACGGACGGACGGACG
>MJUU01017953.1:215913-234853 GCA_002080025.1 Modiolus philippinarum
GTGCTGGCGGCCATGTTTTTTATTGGATCGGAATGAAATGAGCAATCTTTGTTAAGGACCTTCAGTTCATCATTCTTGTAAAGTTTGGTTGAATTTGCGCCAGCGGTTTCAGAGCAGAAGTAGAAAATGTGAATTTTCCCATAGGGTCCAATGTTAAATCTAAGTTCCGCGCTGGTGGCCATGTTTTTTATCGGACCGGAATGAAATGAGCAATCTTTGTAAAGAACCTTCCATACATAATTCCTGTAAAGTTTGGTTGAATTTGCTTCAGTGGTTTCAGAGGAGAAGATGAAAATGTGAATTTCCCATAGGGTCCAATGTTAAACCTAAGTTCCGCACTGGCGGCCATGTTTTTTATCGGATCGGAACGAAATGAGCAGTCTTTGTTAAGGACCTTTAGTACATCATTCCTATAAAGTTTGGTTGTATTTGCTTCAGTGGTTCAGAGGAGAAGAAGAAAATGTGAATTTTCCCATAGGGTCCAATGTTAAACCTAAGTTCTGCGCTGGCGGCCATGTTTTTTATCGGATCGGAACGAAATGAGCAATCTTTGTAAAGGACCTTCCATACATCATTCCTGTAAAGTTCGGTTGAATTTGCTTCAGTGATTTCAGAGGAGAAGTTGAATATGTGAAAAGTTTAACGGACGGACGGACGGACGGACGGACAGACAGACGACGGACGCCAAGTGATGGCAATAGCTCACACTGACCCTTCGGGTCAGGTGAGCTAATAAAGTTTGCTGACCCAGAGAGGCTGAATGAGAATTTTTTACTATGGCCTCAGTGGGACACACAGTTCTGTCTTAATCTCACTTTGCACACTACAAAAATGACAAACTCCATTATAATGTAAATTTAAAGAAGAAATAGAGAAAATTTTTGAAAGAAAATGAAAACTTCAAAATGGTATTTCATGTTTTCCATGCAAATGCATGTTACTTTGCATCTGTGGCTGACTGAATGTAAAATGCAATATAAACATTCGTAGCAAGTGTATTAGCTATACAGGCTGCTAAACCTTCACACATGATATAATGAGAAACACAAATTATTCTATCTATGCCTAATTGTGACTAGGAACTAATTGTGAGCTCATTATAGTTAATTATCGCCTACTTCACATAGGTAATTGTGGATATTTTTTATGGAGGTGGTTTTTTACATGTTGGGTAATTGTTATAATCAATTGTTTTGTTGTTTATATCAATGGTTAATCAGCTGTCAATCATATTTCCTTGTTGGTATTATTAATATACAATATATAATAACAATACACTCCAATACAGTACGATATCAATGAAAGCTTGGTTTTTTATTGAATTGTTTTTCAGAAATGATTTCACACACCTTCTAGATTTAACCAAAATTGAATTTATACACCCCTGCCATAGATTTATATAAATGATACCAAACAAGTGTCAAATTGGCACTTCCTTTCTCTAACAATTACAGGTGACATATATATACAAAAGTTACACCAAATACTGAAGTTTTTTGACAGACAAACAGACACACTGACCAAAAACTACATGCCTGCCCATTTTCAATTCTGTGGATATGAACAGCTTAACAATATCTGACTATTTTAAATGTGTGACAATTAAAATTCACGGCAGAGGGTCCCCTTTTCTATACATGAAAATCATGCCCAGTTGATATAAACCTCAGTCATATTTTACTGGCATGTTTTGTGCCAACTCACCTCAGTAGCCATGAAGACATATTGTGTTTAGGCAGCATATGCCACACATAACAACACACCATTTGTCTGAAATAAGACAAAGAAAAGAACAAATAAGTGTTAACTGTGTAGAATAATTGGTACACTAGTACATATTTTGTAGCATTCTGAATATTATAATACTCGGACATCAACATTGGTACTAAGAAATCTGAAATGTGTTTAAGAAATTTTCTGGACCCCTCCCTACCAAATGTTCTGATCTATATCAGTCACAGAATCATGCGTGTGAACCTCAGAAAATCATAAAATCAGGAATACTCCTGAACACCACACAATATATATATATTTTGCCATTTTTTTTTTATATCAATCTTACCAAAAAATCACATACAATATAGCAGAAACATTTGTGACAAAATTTCATATCAAAACATTTTGTAAAATCATGAGTGCTCTGCTGATCCCAGTATATTTCAAGTTTGTGAGTATCATAGAATGTCTAAAGAAATGGATCAAAGTAGTACCAGGAACAATTTTCCTGCAAAGTAAGTAGACAAATATTCAATATTGCTCAGACTTTATTGTACTTTTCAAGTGGACATTAGAAATTAACTTTATTCAAATAAATGCACAATTATTAGAAAAAAAAATCGGTAAACAAAAACAATACAGAAATTGNGATTTTGGGTCCGACAGATAGGGTTCGCCGTAAGCTACATATGGACCAAATATAAAGTTCCTACATCAATGGCTTCTGTATTAAAACTTGAGTTTACGTCGCCGTCGCCGTCATACTTTGCACGGCTATGTCTCGCTTTCGCGACTTTTGTCGCGGGCGAGACAATAATCGGTAAACAAAAACAATACAGAAATTGGAAACCCAGTTAAACCAATATTTACCATACTAATTTAAATCTTAATGCATCTTAAAATAGTACGTATTAAACCTAATAACCAGGGTAAGCTACGAGTGTAATTATCCCACTCATATATCTGATGACAACAGAGATATATAATGGCTTTTGACATAATTATTATATTTTATGAAAGGAATAATCCCACTATACAATAGATAAATAGATAAGTAAAAAGGTTATGACAAGGTGGAGTTGATTCATCAATGACTGTAAATAAATGACATGCACAAAGTTTTAACAAATATATATATATATTTTCATTTATAACTGCCAAAGAGTTACAATTGGTTTATATGGATTTTTACAAAGTATCGCCCACTTACAACAAATAACTATCCAGGTAGTAACTGTTCTAATTCCAAGTGAGTCAAACCTAGATTTAATATTTCCTTAATTTTCTGAAGTACACAAGTTTCTATTTACGCATACAATTAGTGTAATAGCCTATGTTTTTCCATTTTTTTTTCAAACAACAAAGATCTAATGCACAGCTTTAAACGGACCAAAATGTATGACATACTTAGTATTAAAATGAAACATTAGGTAGCAGTAATTTGATTTACTTTTTCCCAAAATTATATGCATTTTGTTGGTGTGTATTAAATGATTTTAAGTTTTTGTTTTGCTCTATTGTATGCTACTACTAAGTATGAATGGGTTTAAGTAAAAAGTATTCTTCGTATTCTCTTTAAAACATGGACACTTTTGATATTTTGTGCAGGATAACTCCTGAATAAATGTTTAGTGCATTCCTGTCACAGTGAATTACTGTCCATCAAGAATGATAAATCCCCAACTTTTTGAAAGAAAAAAATTGCAACTATGCAAGTTACATTTATAANCATTGATAACAATCCGTTCACTAGAACTAAAGTTATGCTGTCCACAGACGCCGACGCCGACGCCAACGCCGACGCCGACGCCGACGCCGACGCCAGCGCCATACCATAATACGACCGCAAAAATTTTGCAGTCGTATAAAAATTGCAACTATGCAAGTTACATTTATAATCATACATAAAAGGCTCTCATAAAATTTAAACTTGTAATGCTGAATATAAATTCGACAGTAAATAGACAATTAACACTCAAGTGGGACATAATTTTAGTCTATTTCCTACTCAACTTCACTGGAATCTTCACAAATAGACCCCACATAAGTCGCTGTTATAAAAATTTTATTTCTAGACAACATACTGGATAAATATAATATTTTTACATACAATAAATCTTATGGATACCTTGAACTGTCATTAACTTATAGGTATCGAAGTACTTTGTAATTATGTGACACTTCTAGTAGTCTACGAACCTCTAACGGGAAAATCGATCGTTTTTTTATATATTTTTTTCTTTTCAAAGTCCCGTCATTATGTTGACAAAGTTGGGAGTAATCATTTTTTATTTTAACAAGATAGAAGAGAATTTTGTCTATTGTATAACAATTTTATAACTTTCTATTGTGTCAATAATTTGCAATCAATCAAAATTTGATAAATTTTCTTGATTGTCCTGACAGATTTGTCTGAGATACAGGAGGTCGTTTGTAGTCTCTCATTTGATTGACAAGGTTCTGACAAAGCATTAAATGTGCATTTGCCAAAAAATCTATTTTGAAATTCATTTTGATCAATTACTTTCAGTGACTGATTTTTGTATGAAAGTCGGGACAATCTTAATGCACTTGGTTGGAGGGCTTACTTTGTGCAGGATTAGGATTGGCACACAATAATCCTTTAAAAAGCTCAACTAGATACATACATACTGGGTCAATCAATTTAATCTAATATATGTGCAACTCAAATAGGATAATGTCATGAAATAAAGCATTTTTTCAAACTGATATAATACATCATTTTCTACTGTCATATAAAAATTCAAACATTCCACATGATCAAGATTTAACTCTAAAAGTCCAATGAGCCTCCACATGCCCTGCATCATCTGTAACGGCAACTATAATGCCGGTACAGGTGATCTTCTACTGACACAAAAAAAATGTCATGAAATAAAGCATTTTTTCAAACTGATATAATACATCATTTTCTAATGTCATATAAAAATTCAAACATTCCACACGATCAAGATTTAACTCTAAAAGTCCTCGAGCCTCCACATTCACTGCATCATCTGTAAAGGCAACTATAATGCCCATACAGGTGATCTTCTACTGACACAAAACGGGATGGTTTTGCGGAAAGGATGCATTTCCATATACCAGCTACTTTAGCAAGAACCCTCAATTCTATGACTCCGTTGACTCAAACATTATCAGATCTTGTAGGAGTGTTTAGTGGGACCATTGTTAAGTTACAACTGCTGTAAATGAGTGCTTGCTAAAGTTTCTTTAAAAATTAGCAGTCATAACCTGTGCTCCCTTTTCTCAACAGTAATTGTAAGAGAATACATGTACTTAAATGATCTTGTAAGGCGATTCCACCTCAATCTACAATTTATCTTGATAAACCACTTGTATTCCAAAATACCTAAAAATCAAGTAAAAAGATAGTAAATTACTTTTTGATTATATTCCTTGCTGTTGGACATGATAACAAGATTTGATAGGTAGTTTTTCTGACAGCTGCCTGGCAGTGTCCATCATCGGTCAAAGTTTATATGATTTACAGGGTCATTTCAGCCATCACTTCATGGGCCACCTTAGATGGTCAACAAACTCAAATAACCATAACATAAAACTCCACAGGGGGGACAATTTAACTATTTCCTGTCCCATTCATTCTTTCCTTCATTTTTATAAAACTCTGGACTTCAGACTGTCCCAAATCGTTTGTCATAAAAGTAATTAGAAATAATCTGACATGTACCAGTATTTAAATGTAAGACTTCCTCTTCAAGATTCTTTTGTCCTTTTTATTGGAGTGTTATAACTGCCTGGGAAAATTCTGTTAGTGCCAGCCATGTACATTGTGGACTTGTCTTATGAATATGACAGCAGTAACATGCGGACTTAGTGTTGTATGACAACTGAAAAAAATAAACAATATACATATATTAAATAATATATCAAGTAATTCTAGTGGTGTTCAATCGGATGAAAATACCAACCGATTATCTATCATAATCAGTTAGGCTTAACCGACCGACTATCAGTTATAATCGGTTATTCTGCAATTCCTCCTTTGATTTTGCTTAAGTTCTTTTGAATATGTGTCTATGAAGTGCTTGCTTTTCATTAGAACTGTTGAATATATTCTTATATTCTAAATGGTTTCGTTTGTAAATGTGAAATTTGTACATACAAATGTACACAATAAACCATTAGTTCCTTTGCTTAATTTAGCCTCCCCCATAAATCTATGCATGGACTACCTGAAGNTTTTGACCAAGTTTGGTTCTAACTGGCCTATTAGTTTTTCAATTGGGAAGATCTTTGAAATTGTTCCAATAGAATCCAGTGTTAAAATATGATTCACTGGCAGCCATCTTGAAAGAATCAAAACTTGCTGGACATATTATAAACTGAGTCTATCTGAGGTGCTTTGTGACCAAGTTTTGTTGCAATTTTACTGAGAGTTTCAGAGAAAAGGATTTAAAAATATGTTCCCATAAGGTCTGATGTTAAACTATGGTCCCTGCTGGTGGCTATCTTGTTTATGGTATAGAATTTTATGAACACGGGATAACCCAAGGTTTACTGTAACTTTATATTTAAGTTCCATTTGGGCAAGCAGTTTGTGAGAAGAAGATCTTTAAATGTGTGTCCCATAGGCTCCAGTGTTAAATTATGTTCCTTTCTAGCGGCATCTTGGAACCCCTAAAACAACATTTTATAAAGGAAACATCCAAGGACTGTTGTAACCAAGTTCATTGTTCCAATTGGCCCAGTAGTTTCAGAGGAGAAAATCTATAAATCAAAATGTTCATGACGGACAGACTAAGTAGAAGGACAATGACAGATGATGGAAAGACTAGGGAATGACAGACGGATGACAGATGCAAAGTGGTGGCAAAAGCACATCCTGGTTTGAGCAAGCTGAGCTGAAACTGAACAAGGAGAGCAAGTTTTCAAATATATTAACTTTTCATGGCCTTCCTATTTTTTCCCTAAAGGTCACATGTACTTTTAGTTAACCGATTATGAATCGATTGAAGAAAATCTCAATCAATTAATCACATCTGGATAGTCAACTGACCGATTTGAGACATTTTCCGATCATTGGAACACCACTAAGTAATTCCAAATCATAATGTACAAACTAAATAAATCAAAGCTCCGATGGAGCTGAATATCGAAGTCCTGAAAATCTACATGTGGCAAAACTTCTAGTCATCCAAAGAACTGCTGCATATGTCTGCATGTATTAAGTTATTCCATAATACATGAAAATAATCGGATTGTGTGATTTCACATGTCGATTTCATTGCTATAAATATATACAATACATCGTCACAGGTAAACAAATGTTATTTTCATCTTTGACAAATTACTGCGCGACAGGTACCTTGATCCGAGATGCAATATAAAAAAAAACGAGTAATTTGATAAACATGCATATTGTTTTCAATTTAATAAAACAACACTGTATTCAACTCAAGAAAATGAAGAAATATAACTTAAAAACACAATGTATACGATTTTGAAAGAAACTTGCGCACTATATTTTATCGGAAGCACGAAGATCATCTTTTGGAGCTGTTAATAAGCTGTTAATAGAGGAGCAATATGACCGTATTCAAATGTTTCATCTGTACAGAAGAAACAATTTTAAAAGTTGCTATTTGAAGAACTCAATTTTAAAAGTAGCTATTTGAAAAACTCAATTAAAATGCACTTTCAGTATCATTCCAATATTAAGTTTTGAAGCAAACTTCTACTGGAGTCATTCATTCATTAAATTCAGGTCAACCACATACTTTTTTATATCGACCAAAATGCATCCAGGTGCAAAGATCTAAGGCTCTTCATTAAAAAAGGAAAAAAAGCTGACCCATAATTTTTCCATAAAAGGGGGCCAGGAACCCAATTTTTGAAAAAATCCCTAGGAATTTTAAATATTTTCCAACCTAAGGAAGGGGGAGAGGAGCTGGATCTGCCACTGAAAGTCATGGTCAAAGGCAAAAGTATATCAACCCCCTACCACTGTACAATATTCTGAGCCCTACTTCTTCAGTTATTCATGAAGTCCCTGTTATAACAGATCTTCCCTTGACCTTTATTTCAACCTTCTATACATCAGGAAGCTACATCATTCCTTAAATTAATTACATCTAAAAGACTTTCCAATAGGAATAGAGGAAACAGCATTTATGTCTTCATAAACCTGTACCAGATATCGCCAGCAAACTTAATTACCAAAAAATATCCACATTTCCAATATTTCATCAGATTTGTAATTTTGAAATGAGGATGTGTGCCATTAAGATATGATTCCAGTGGTTATTATTTTCAGTGGTTATCATTTATGATAAGTGCTCTTATTAGAGAAAGAAATACAATAAGCAGTTTATAGGTGCTTTCTGATCCAAGGTTATTTTGGAATTTCCATAACATTTAACATGACATGGCTCAGGAGGTAGCTTTAATATATATCTTAAGACATCTGTTCACACCAATTCCTAACAATTGTTCATTTTTAGGGATTATAAATATAGATATTTGACAAAGGTGAAATTTATTATCGATTCCAATTTATTTAGGCTCAAATAAAACCTATCAAGTAACAATAAGGGTAGGGATTTATGAGAAATCCGTTGGACCTGAGACTTCTATCAAAATTATATTTTTGCAATTTTCATTTTGATAATAAACATTTAATCAATCAAAGAGTATTAAATGATCTTATAGGGATATACTCCATTGTTAATCTTTCGAACAACACACTACATGTAGCAAATTAATTATAATGGTGATATTACAAATAATTTTTAATCATTATTTGGTATTTTGGTGTGTTTGTTTGTGAGGTATTTACACCTATATTGTTAAATTTCACAATATAATTCCAGTTTTTCTGACAGATTAATCAAGGACAGTAGTAAGTTTGGATCAAACTGAAAAAGCTGCCAAATTTACCTGTTCAATATGATTGACACTGACACATCAGGTAAAATGTAATTAGCACTAAGTGTGTAAATGACATCATATCCAAAAGGTCAAGATCAATCCTTTAATTATGACATTTGCAATATTAGGTTTAAAATTAAATATTAAAATAGAGCTCTTTTTTCATTTCAATATCCTCTCAAACCTATAAGTTTGATAACTCCTACATGAACGTTGCTAACTTTAGTTTCTTTAAAAGGATTTCAACCATAAAAGCTCATGAAACATCTCCCCAATTTAAGCAAAAGATAAGGGGCACTCCCTCCCCCCTCCCCTTGACATGCAGCATCTACCAAGTGCAAAGTAAAGATAATAGTAATCACCTACAATGGTCGAAAAGTGCAATCACAAGCCACAATCCACAAGATAGAGAGACAAACATACATAACGATAGGAGCTTGGGAAAGCAAAAGCTTGGTGCTGGCACTAGCAGTAGGGTTAAACCAGTTTATGAGTGCCAAAATCTCCACTTTCTCTTTCCCTTTTTTCCTATAATATAATAAACATATGAATAAAACCCAGTAAAAGGAGGACTACTAATTCTATGAACACAATCTTGAAAAAGAGAAGAATGGAACAAAACCTAATTTAGAACAAGAGTTGTCAGAAGACAACATAGCTCGACGGGGATTCCAGTAACCTCAATGCACAATACATTCGAAAGTAATAAAAAGCTTTCTTCACAAGAAAGTTACATTTCAAATTTAAACACCCTATCACTAAACAACTTAATTCTAGAAGCAAAATTAAAAGTTTTTAAAAAATTGCCCTCAGGGCAAGGTCAAGGTCAAAATGTCTACAAATATGGTACCATTAGAAAGCTCTCATCAAAAGAATGTCACATACCAAATATGAACTCCCTACCACTAAACAACTTAATTTAAAAATTTTTAAAAAAAATTGCTCTCAGGGCAAGGTCAAGGCCAAAATGTCTACAAATATGGTATCACAAGAAAGCTCTCACCATAAAGAAGTTACATGCAAAATATAAACACCCTACCACTAAAGGCCTACCTTCTAGAGGCAAGGTTACAATTTTTTACAAATTGCCCTCAGGGCAAGGTCATGGTCAAAATGTCTACAAGTATGGTACCAGAAGAAAGCCCTTGTCATCAGGAAGTTGTATACCAAATATGAACACCCTCCACTAAAAGCCTACCTTCTAGAGGCAAGGTTAAAGATTTTTTTAAAATTGCCCTAAGGGCAAGGTCAAGGTCAAAATGTCTACAAATATGGTACCACTAGAAAGCTCTCATCATAAGGAAGTTACATACCAAATATGAACACCCTACCACTAAAAGTCTACCTTCTAGAGACAAGGTTAAAAGTTTTTTAGAAATTGCCCTAAGGGCAAGGTCAAGGTCAAAATGTCTACAANTGTTGACAACCCCACATCCATGACCAGGAAAGACATGAATGTAGCGTTGTTCGACAATTAGCAAAGAATTCCGATCAAACCGGTGTTGGGGGCCGTCTTGAAGTAACTGTGAGGTATGAGCAAAGCTCATTGTTGAAGGCCTCATCGTGACTTCAAGATGAAGAACAACAATAAAAGCGTTGTTCCTTTGCTTGTTTTTACCATATATTTGTAGAGATTTTGTCGCATGTACATTTACTCCATATCCTTTCATTCATCATTGGCATAAATCTCCGACTAGTGCATTATATTTCGTAGTAACCGGAGTGGGCAGAACAAGAAGAACTACACAATTATACCTTTCAAAGATAAATCAATGCAAAACATTTTCAATAAAACAATACAAAACATTAACGTCTATCTAGATTTATTATTTAAGGTGTTTTCTGCAATAAATGGGATGAAGAATAACAATATTACAGTATACAAGAAGAAAGATTTACCAGAACGTTGGTTCTACAAAAACAACAAGCTTGTTGCACCAATAACTGTTGTGGCTAATACTGGTTGGTATATCTTAACAGTGAGTAAAAATAATACTTAAACTTAATACTGTCTAAATTATAAATTAGTCAGTTCTAGACGAGTCCAATCGTTTAACTGCTAGATTTACTCAAATATTCAAACGTCAGTCGCAAGTAATGAGACTGTTAAATTTTGCTGGTCAGCCAACTAGCGATGGCGACAACACAATTTAAGGAACGTGCCGAATTAAAAGATTTAAACTTAATGAAAGTTAGAACTTTCGAATATCCTTATGCTTTGTTTTGCTACCTTGCATATTTGCATTTAATGATAAATCATCTATGCTTTTTTAATTAAGCCACAGGATCAAAAGATTGATATTTTGCTGGACGGCCCTGCCAAAGGTTACCATGGCTACGACAATACAGACAAGGACATGAGAGGAATATTTCTGGCAACTGGGCCAGGTAATTTGAAATTTTACACTACAAGTGTCTTACGTTAATGAAATGAAATGGCATAATTTGCAAAAACATGCATCACAAACCATGGCACAAATGACACATCAAGTGTAAAATCAAACGAAATTGTGGTCCTGGTGGTAATGTTGATTTGCAGACTTGGTGTGCAGATAAAACAATATAGGCATAAAGAAAAAAAATGTGTAAGAAATAGTAGAAATACTTTAGAGTGACAAAACAGAAGATACTAATATGCAATATAACCACAAATCACATGCGGTATCAGCTTCAGTCAAATGTAAGAAGCTCTTATGGGTATACTTATTTCAACCAAAATGAATATGGAAAAAGGAAATGGAGTAAATGTCAAGGGGACAACATCCAATATCCAGGTTAAAACGACCCAAAACAAAGTAAAGTCTTTTTGTCTACTGTGCAACTCTGGTTATGAGGATCAAATTCAGATTTGCAATTGCAAGCAATAGCCGATGTCACTCTAGACGACCAACTCGATAATTCCTCCTTATTCGTAAGTTCAAAATCTATCAAGAAATTAATTTTTGCCTAAATAGGACAAAGTCGAACTTTTCACGTATATAGGCCGCTATTTTGGAAACGGTGGCCATTTTGAAAATTTTTGTAGCATAGATGCCTTCCTCTCATCTTACAGAACATTTATACAATATGAACTAATTCCTTTTAGCAGTTCCTAAGATAAAGAATCCCCAATTTTTCAACATAATTTGGCGGCAATCTTGGAAATTGCGGTCATTTTGAAAAATTTAAATGCACAGCATATAACTTCAGACGGTGATCCAACTTTGTGCAAAGTATTAAACTTAAAACCACTTACAAATACTGAGGCTTCATTCCGTGTATGGAACTCGGTAGATATCCTTGGTACTAGATTTTGGCTTCCTATTTCGATATCTTTGGAAATGAGTACTTCTTTTCTGACTACTTTTGGATTATGGCTTTCCATATTATTTGATTTTAATGCTGCTGATGAGATGTTATTCCTTGAAACACGTGTACAGCATAACGAAATTTACTGCTTTTTATGCAACTTTGGTATTTTTGTATTTTGAAATCATTACATTCAGCCATTTCAACATAATCGCTCAGGCAAAATTTTTTGGAAGAACAAACTAGAGGCCCATGGACTGAGCCTGAATTGCTTCTAATTTAAGCCATGTCTATGCTGATTACCAAAAATGACTGTTTTCCCGTAGGGTCTGATGTTAAGCTATAGTTCCATATACTAGTATATGCAGATTCAGTTTGGTTATATTTGCTTCAATAATTTCAGAGAAGATGGCGAAATGATCAATTTCCCACAGGGTCAATTGTTAATCATGGCGACATGATGGTGGCATGATGTTATTTGTTAGATCGGAAGGTAATAAGCAATCTTTGCATAGAACCTTCCGTATGTATCGTTCCTGTAAAGTTTAATTAAATTTGCTTCTGTCAGTGGTTTCAGAAGACAAAAGAAGAAAATGTGATTTTTTCCCATGGGGTCTAGTGTTAAACATAAGTTCCGCACTAGCGTCCATGTTTTTGTCGGATCATAATGAAATGTGCAGTTTTTGTAAAGGACCTTCCATACATTATTCCTGTAAAGTTTAGTTGATTTGCTGCATTGGTTTCCGAAGAGAAAATGAAAATGTGATTTTTCCCATAGGGTCCAATGTTTAAACCTTAGTTCTCTGCTAACGGCCATGTTTTTTGTCGAATTGGAACTAAATGAGCAATCTTGTTAAAAGACCTTCCATACATCATTCATGTAAAGTTTGATTGGCGGCCATGTTGTCGAATCTGTACGAATAACAAAATACCGAAGTTACTGTGAATTTATTTCTGCATATGCGCATTTCGACAGCTAATGTCTCTTCAGTGCAGATAAAATCAAAACATTTGGAAATCCTTAAACCGAAACTGATAGAGAACAAATAACCAAACGGATCTAAATAGAAAAGCCAAAATCAGCTAAGGACAGAGCTCAAGAGGGAGATATTCCTTAGTTTTAAACAAAATTTTCTAAAATTTAGATATTGAAAGTATCCAAATAAATTCGGTTTTCGAGCCAGCACCTAAGTTTTGCTTACTGGGTTGGTGAATACCTTCGGGGACTAACAATCCAACAGCAGTGGCATCGGCCACGTAGTAATTAGTAACAAAATACCGAAGTTACTGTGAATTTTGTTTCTACATATGCGCATTTCGACAACTTATGTCTCTTCAGTGCAGATAAAATCAAAACATTTGGAAGTCCTTAAACCGAAATACGTGTAAAAACTGATAGAGAACAAATAACCAAAAGGATCTAAATAGAAAAGCCAAAATCAGCTAATGACAGAGCTATGCAAGAGGGAGATACTTCTTGGCTTTAAACCAAATTTTCTAAAATTTACATGTTGAAAGTTTCCAAATACATTCAGTTTTTGGGCCAGCACCGAAGTATTGGCTAGTGGGTTGGTGAATACCCTCGGGGACAAACAGTCCACCAGCAGTGGCATCGGCCCAGTGGTAATAAATAACAAAATTCCAAAGTTACCGTGAATTTTGTTTCTGCATATGCATACGAAATGAGCGAACTTGGTAAAAGACATTCCAAACATCATTCCTGTAAGGTGTGGTTAAATTTGCTGCGGTCGATTCAGAGGAGAGGATGAAAATGTGATTTTTCCATAGGTTCCAATGGTAAACCTTAGTTCCATGCTGGGCGGTTTTTTTTAAAAATTTTTTGTTTATTTATTTATTTTTTTTTCGGTCGAATCAAATCGAAATGAGCATTCTTGTTAATAGATCTTCCATACATCATTCCTGCAAAGTTTGATTGAATTTGCTTGAGAAGATGAAATTGTAAGTTCAATATTAAACTTAGCACCGAGCTCGTGGTCATGTTTTAACTGTCCGATCGAAACGAAATGAGCAATCTTTGTAAAAGATCTACCATACTTCATTCATGTGAAGGTTGATTGAAATCGCTTCAGTGGTTTCAAAGGAAAGGTGAAAATGTGATTTTTCCCATAGGGTCCAGTGTTAAACTTAAGTTCCGCGCTGGCGGTCATGTTTTTTGTCGGATCGGAACAAATGAGCAATCTTTGTAAAGGGCTTTCCATACACCATTTTTGTAAAGTTTGGTTAAATTATCTTCGGTGGTTTCAGAGAATAAGATGAAAAATGTGAAAGTTTAAAGGGCGGACGAAGGAGAAGAATCAGAAGAAACGTAGAATAGCAACATGTCACCCGACTACGTCTGGGATGTGCCTAAGTGAAGATGGAACAGCAATGTCATGAAACACCAGAAATCCCTTGCCAAAACAAGACTGCGATGTCATCTTGTCGTTCGACGCCAATAATTCCTTGCGCTTTTATGCCTTATGCTTTAAGACGGGTATTTATTTTTATTTTATTATATAGTGTTATTGAGAAATGCCAATTGTCTGTTAACGTTTTCTATAATGTGAGTTCATTTTTATTTCCTTTTAGATTTCAAGAAAAATTTTAAAACTGGGCCTGTAAAAGCAGTGGATATTTATCAAGTTATGTGCAAAGCACTAGATATTCAGCCATTACAACACAGGGGAAATTGGTCTACTGTTGAAGATATATTTGATGTGGACAAGTTAATTTCTTAATAAAAATAACATTTCATAAGAAATTCGAATTCTATTGTTTCTTAATATTTCTATTAGATTTGAAAGTGTGACTTTTTTCGTTTATGTATTTCCAGAGTCTTTGTCCCATGTGCATGTAGTCCATATCTCTTTATCATTTGATTAAGACTGAGGTTTTCTCGCCAGAACTGTGGAGACCGTAAAAGAGTCCCTGTGAGAGAGATGTTTGCTCTCTATATTTCAGTAATGGTGCACTTGTTCGTGAGAGATTTCTCATATGGATACACAAAGTTTGTCACTGTCTTATGTGTATTAACTTCATATCCCTTCATTGTTTATTTAATACTACAGTTTGTCTCCCCTGTAAGATGGAGTAAAGATTCCCTTGCGAGAGATGTATGCTCTTGATTTATTTCAGTTATAGTGTACTTTTTATTGAGAAAATTTCTCATATGAATACACTATTACAATTTCAAATTTTGGCATTTTATTTTTCGTAGTTTCCGAAGTTCTTCTAACCACCTCTTTATCGTGCCCACATATTACAATTTTAACATCTCAAGTTTTTGTCGTTGACTCGATGAGCCCACTATGGTTGTTTACATGTTGCGATTTTTAATGTTTTTGTCGGGCAACGGGTAACAGCGATTGTAATAAAATTAATGTTCGTGGGCGATTCGGCTCCATTGAGTTAGTAAAGACATGGATGCAGCTACGTTCAACATCTAGCGAAAAATTCCGCTCAAACTGATGAAAGGGTCATCTTGAACTTCATTTTTAAGGTTTCATGGTGATTGACGATCTTTCTTTTTTTTGGAAAAATGCTATATATATGTCCACTAGACCATGAACTGAGAACAGAGTCAAAAGCCATATGGGATTCATCTAGTCACGAAAACTTAATGCGGCCACTTTACGATTAAATTGAAGTCAAGGCCAAAACCTGCATGCCAGGCAATCATGAACTACTCAAGAGTAACTTACAGGCCAAAATAGCATTGTCCTACCAATGAGTTATGAGAAAACGGGGCATTCCAAAAGAAATGGTAGGTTAAACCAGTTTTATGGCATGCCAAACCTCTCCTTCTATTGCGGTAGTTTCCGGTAGCAACTCGACAGTAATTGATATTGAAATATAGATGGTAAAAAAGATGATTTTCCTTTAGGGTCCCATGCTAAACTACATTCCGTGCTTGCGGTCATAATTTTGTGGGATCGGAACGAAATATTAGCAATCTTTTGCATTCATGTAAAGTTTGTTTGAATATGCTTTAGTGGTTTCAGAGGAGAAGATGAACATGTGAAAAGCGTACGGACAATGGACGGACAACCAATAAGTTATTGTGAAACTGATCAGATGGAAAAAGGCTAAACCATGTCTACTAGACTATCAACTGAGGTCAGAGTTAAAAGCCATATGGCAGACAAACATGTACTTCTGAAAGCAGCCCATACGGAATAGCGTTGCCCTATCACTGACTCTTGCAAGAGACTCATCTAATCACGAAAACGTAATGTGGCCACTGTACTCCAAAATTGAAGTCAATGCCAGACAGTCATACTCAAAAGTAACTTACACACCAAACAGCAGGGTCCTACCAATTAGTTATTGAGAAAACGGGGGTAATAACAAAATTACCGAACAGAGTTGTCAAGAGCCGAAATCCATGAGACAAAAAGACCAATCAGGTGGAAACCCCCGGAAAAAATGTCGATGGCAATGGTCCTGACGTGGTACAGGTATGTCAATGGAAATTGTGGGTTGAACCGGTTTTATGGCATGCCAAACCTCCCCTCCCATTGCGATAGTGTCCGGTAGCAACTCAACAGCAATTAATATTGAAAGGTCATAGACTGTTGAAAGAAATGATCATCCCAGTATTAGGTAAAAAAAAAGAATCTTGAATCAGAGTTCGGACCGAAACTTCAAACACTTCCACAAGGGACTGATATCTATTAAAGAATTTTTTTTAATGATCGAATGAGATGGAATTTTTTGAGGCCTTGATTAATAAGGCGATCAAGCAGATAACTATGTCTAATGAGAAAGTCTGTATAATTTATGCTAGCTCTTGTGTAACGAATTAATTGTGAAAGATAACACTCCGTAAGAAGAAGCTGGAATATTAATGTTCGTGTTAGGGAAATTGACGATTTTGAAATGAAAATCGTATCTTATCAGAAAATCTTGACTTTGTCGTCTAGAAGCTGAAAGAGGTATGGCCATTTACCTGTGAATTTATTTCATTCATCATACTAATTTTGCAAATGCAATAAATCTTCTCAAAACACTGTCGGAAAATAAATTTTCATATTTCAGTCACTGAACTTTTTTCTTACATGCAATTTTGACCATTTTTGTAGGTTTTTGTTGAAATTCAGGACTTCCAGAACCAAAATAAACTAACTGCTATTTGAAAGGCCAAATGTTAATACATTGGCATAAAAAAATTGGTTTTTGGTTCTCGGTGTTCTTTGAGTAGTACTATTCTCTCAAACACTTTAAAATAGCTAAAATGGACACAAAAGGCTATTTACAACAATGTTCGACTGCAAATAATCCAGAAAACATAAAAGTATAGCATATATTAATTTTATTTTGCAGAAGTACACATATCAGAGACCCCGTCACAGGAATTTCGACAACATTTGAACATATTCTGAAAATGACCCAACATAGGAACAAAATTCACACCTAAATTGCCATACTTCTTTGGGTAAAGCTCAAAAGCCATATGACATACAGACAAAAACTTTACAAGAGCAACTTACATGCAGAATAACATTGCTCTACCACTTACAGTGATTGAGAAACTGATCTTACCATAAAAACTCAACAATTTTCACTAGACCATGTGATTGAGGTTAAGTGGCAAAAACCATAAGGCAGACAGTCGTGTACTACCCAAGAGCAACCAACATGACAAATATCAGTGCCTCACCACTCACAGTCCTTGAGAAACTAGTCTTATCAAAAAAACTAGGCCATGTTAACTAGACAATGAAATAGAGGTCAAGGTTAAACCATATAGAAGATTGTCATGTACTAACTAAGAGCAAACTATTTAAAAATATCACTGATTTATCACCTTTAGTTATTGAGAATCAGACCTAATCACAAAATCATAACTTAGGCACTGGGCCGTGAAATTAAGTTCCGTGTCAAAAGCCAAAACAGCAAACTGTCATATACTAACTAGGAGCAAGCTATATAGACCAAATATCATTGACCTACCATTGAAACAAGGACTATTTTGACCGAGTTTGATTCCAACTGGCCAATTGGTTTCTGAAAAGTAGATCTTTGAAAATGTTCCTAGTCAGCCAAAAATGAAACTTTGTTTCCTCTGGCAGCCATCTTGGATAGGACTTGGGCCTACCAAATACAATCTTATTTTATTGAAAACTGTAGGGGTTGATTTTTCTGCAAATGCGCAGACTGTCATTTTAGGATTTCAAGATGAAAATCCTCAAAATGTCATGTTAAACAATATTTGTCTTATATTAAAATATTATATTTATATGTGCAGATGCAAGGGTACTGATCTATCTTTTCGAGGGGGACTTAAAAATTTTCTGTTGTTATTGAAAAATTATCTACATACTATATGACCCCTACACAAAGAGTTTTCGTAAAGAAAAATTGGGAATTTCTGGAAGCAGTTCTCAGTGGTTAATACGTCATATTATATATATACTTTATCTTTCTTTTTTTTTTTTTTTTTTTTTTTTTTTTTTTTAAAAAGTTTATTAAATTAATATCAATTGTCGCTATTTTATTTGGTGTCTTGTATTTGTGTTGTACATGTAATTATCTGTGAGTTGTCTTTGTAGTGTATGTCCATTTATTGTTCTAAAAAAATAAAAGAATTACAAAAAAAAAAAACAATCTTAAGACCCATTGTGGCTAAGTAGTTTCAGTAGCTTCTTTGAATGTGTTTCCTAAATATTCCAATGTTTCTTTGAATTTGTTTCCCAAATATTCCAATGTTAAATTATAGTCCCCGATGGCTACTGTCTTTGATGAGATTTAAACCTACTGATCAGTTTTGCAAAGTGGGCCACCCAAAGACTATTGCGACAAACTTTGGTTGCAATTGGCCAAGTGGTTCCAAGAAGATCTTTGAAAGCATTTCCATAGGGTCCAATATTAAACTGTTTACAACAGTCAGCAATCTTTGGTGGGGCTCTGACCTGTCTGAAACAAAATTTCAAAGTCATGTATCAGAGGACCATTGTGACTATGTTTGGTTTCAATTGTTCAAGTAAGATCTATGTAAGTGTTTTCCCATATTGTAAATTACTAT
>MJUU01017953.1:235283-251218 GCA_002080025.1 Modiolus philippinarum
CATAAACCCGAAATTAAAACCCGGGATAGCCATTATGCCAAGACACCACATACTGAAATTTGAAGATGATCCGTCCACTAGAAACAAAGTTATGCTGGCCACAGACGCCGACGCCGACGACTGCGCCATAACATAATACGACCGCAAAATTTTTGCGGTCGTATAAAAATCAATGTACACCTTATCAAAAGTTTTTACTGTTATACTATATATTTAAAATATGTTCATTTGTAAAATCAAAGTAGATGTGCCAAAAGTGAAGAGAAACTAAGGCTAGCGAAGGTGCACAGAGCAAGTTAAATAGACATAATAACATAAACAAGTTCTAAACTATTGAAAATAGCTCTTCTAATAAGCATGGTCAACCACTGACACTGACTATGGTTAACCATGGTTAACCATTGTCAACTATGGTGTCCCATTTAACGAAAATTGTTAAAACCATGGTCAACCATGGCTATATAACCATGGTTAACCATGGTTGTCCATGGTCAACCATGGTCACATTTCGCAGGGGTGATTACACAAGATCTGCAACGATATAACAATGCAGAATATTTCAAGTCAGAAATGACAATCAACAAAATGCAGTTTGATGTACTGTAGTACATGCATATATAAGGTGACTTACAATCCTGTACAATTTGAACAAAATGAGAGTTGCACTCTCTGATGAGTTCTGTCCACAAGATAGTATCACACTGAAAGACGGACAAACTACTAGGTTCAATCTTTATTGGCTGTTATAACATGTAGTAACCGAGTATGACAGAAAACATCTACTAAAAAGGTAATACATTATACACTTAAAACTTTATAAAGTAGTGGTAGGTCAAAACTAGGTGCTAAGAAAATTCATATCATATTACCAATAAGGGCAGTAACTCTTGCAATTAGAACATTTTTTAAATTGCATGTATGGTCATATATCACTATTCATTCAGAAGCCAGCTTCCACTAATGGCATCAGTCAGTCCTAATTAGTGCACAGCTGTGGAAAGTGAAGGAAACCTTAGGCAGATTACTGCTGAAATTCAAGATGATGCCTTTAATTGCAGAAATTATTCGTCTGATTATCAAGTTGCCATAGAAACCATTGTTCCTGTCACAAGCCAATTTCCTCCCCTTTCCATTTAGAGTGATTGTGTTACACTCATCTTATAAAAAAAGATTATTATTAACTTTCAAATTAAAAAAAAATATCGTAATGTCTGCGATAAATGTGACTCATCGTGTTAAGCCCCGATATCTTTGAAACACGGATACACAGTTTTGAGGAAGACAAATGATAATATTATGGAAATTACTAATTATCTCGACATTTTCAATATCAGTTTACCAAATGAAAAATAAACCATTGATTTTTTTATATGAAACTGAAGCAAAGTTCTCGATGAATTTCATGTTTATGAGCTTTTAGAAAAAGACACTGACAACCCGCTAATCATCCGCTGTGACAATCCTGATTTGAAATAATAAGTACTGAAATATCTTCCTGAGTGATCAAAGAAGAGAATTGATCAACAGCAAATTAATGGGGTATGCCGTGAAGTAATGGGTCATATGATCAGTATAGAGTTAGTTTTTCATGTTGTTCACCCTGTAGATGACATAGATAACACACATCTGTCTATATATTTACAATAACGGGTAACATCTATTGCGATTGTTTGCATACAATTATAACACATCTGCCCCCTCAAGCCTTTTATACAGTTAAAGTCTAAACAATGATGACTTGACACAAACATCATAAAAGATTAAAAAAAACTTATAATTGAAATAAAGTATTAGACAATTTTTTTCCTTGGTTTGTTCTGATATTGAAAAAAAAACACTGACAAGAACAAGTGTATACCCAACATTATTTCTCTGTCGATTAGTGCAGGACCCATTATATGAAATATTTGAGAAACTTCTCTATTGTTAAAACTTGAAATGGACACTGAACAGCAAAGTTGAAGTCACGATTAGGAGCAATATTGTATGTTAGTTGAACTACTAAAGATCAACTGACATAAAAAAAATACCATAACCCTACTGCATGACAAACCAAAAAATGAGTTTAATGACTGGACCATGAAATTGAGGTTATGGTCAAAATCCCTAAAGTTTGGCCGTTATATACAACCATACAGCTCGACAACTGCACATAATGATCTGAGAAATCACCAACTTAATATGGTCATGCAGCACAATTATTTTAAGGTCAAGGTCAATGTCCAAATGACATAAAGTCATGTACAATCCAAGCATAGTCAAAGCAATTACTAAATATCCCCTTTATTTTTGTTTGCAGGAGTATAAACACATGTTTTGAATATAACAATAATAACACTCAAAAAGTTTTGAGGGATAAATCTCCAGGACCATTTTCACCATTGAATCACAACTAATCAAGTTTAAATAAAGGGCTACGCCAAGCACAGCATGATACGACGGCAGCATGTCGACCATTGAAATTTGAACAAGTGTAAACTAAAATGAATGTGGACACAGTAATTTGCTGGACACAATAAGGACCTTGACACATAAATTAACTGGACACAAACTAGTGAAAATAAAAATTAGCCCTTTTAATCCCTTATTACTAGGATATTGTAAGAGCTAAGAAATTCTGTTGACTACCATCAAGAGAAATCCAAAGAAAAACTCAGGTTGAAATCCAATGAAATAAAGATTTCACATATTTTGAAATATTGCAATTTGGCCCCTTTGACCCATTATAGCTTGAAAACTGAAGAGCAACACAAAATATTCTGCCATATTACTGAAAGCTTACAATGAGAATAATCCAAAGATAAAAATCCCATCAAAAGCTAATGCAAAATAAAGATTTCACACATTTCTAATAATTGCAATTTTGACCCCTTATAGCTCGGAAACGGTAAGAGCTACATCAAATCCGTTGAAATACTACTGTAAGCTTACATTGAGGGGAATCCAAAGAAAAAAATCGAATCAAAATCTGATGTAAAATAAAGATTTTACATATTTCTAAAAATTGCAATTTTGGCCCCTTTGACCCCTATTACCTCCGAAACGGTAAGAGTTACGCCAAATCCATTGATATAACACTGAAAGCCAATCTAAAGAAAAAAATCCTGTTGAAATCAGATGAAAAATAAAAATTCTAGGTAATCCACATGTTTGCAATTTTTACCCGGTTGGGCCCCTCATAGCTTGGAAAAGAAACATGTTATCAAAAATCTAATTGTGCAGCGCTATGCTGATTTTTCATAAGGAATCCACTTCAAAAAACTGCATTAAAATCGGGACTAAAAATAAAAAAATTAAAATTTTTGAAATTTGCCCCTTTTGGGCCCCATTTATCTCGTGAACGGTACATGCCACGTGAAATTTGTTGTCATAATCCAGATTGGAAGTTTCCTCAGGAGGACACTGAAAGAAACCCCATCAAAATCCGATAATTAATAAAGATTCTACAGTCAAATATGTAAAAACATCAAATTTAACCCTTTTGGCCCCTTTTTTAAAAATGGGTGGGGCCAAAACAACCAAAACTAAGCCAAGCCTTCCTTTTATTCCAAGTAACATTGTGTTAAAATTTCATAAGGATTGGTCAACTGAAACTAAAGTTATTGACCAAAAACAAAAGTGTCTACAAACGACGACAACGACGGCGGCGACAGCACCATACCATTATACGACCACAAAAATTTTTGCAGTCGTATAAAAACTTCCTTTGGCATGTTGTAACTAGAGGCTCAGAGACTGAGCCTGTATCACTCACCTGACAAAATGCTTCTATGCCATGCATGACCAAAAAGATGTATTTTACAAATGAGGTCTAATGTTAAGCTATGTTCTCAATTGGCACAAGTGTTCTTTGTCTGATCCTACTGAAATGAGTAATCTGTGCAAAGAACCTTCAATAAATCATTCCAATACATTTTCGTTAAATTTGCTTGAAAAGTTTCAGAGAAGATAACGAAAAGTATGGTTTTCACATACCGAACTACGATGTTCATCTATGTTATGCACTGGAGGCCATGTTATTTGTTGGATCTAAATGAGATGAGCAAATTTTGTAAAGTACCTTCCGTACATCATTCCTGTAAAGTTAGGTTGAATTTGCTTCAGTAGTTTCAGAGGAGAAGATTAAAATGTGACTTTTTCCCATAGGGTCCAATGTTAAACCATGTTCTGCGCTGGCAGCCATGTTTTTTGTCGGATCTGGACAAATGAGCAGTCTTTGTAAAAAACCTTCCATACATCATTCCTGTAAAGTTTGGTTGAATTTGCTTCAGTGGTTTCAGAGGAGAAGATGAAAATGTAAACAGACGGACGGACGACAGACGCCAAGTGATGGCCATAGCTCACACTGACCCTTTGGGTCAGGTGAGCTAAAAACTTAATATGGTAATTAAAGTCAAGTTCAAAACCATACAGAAGTGATTATGTTTCAACCACCAGCCTACATGACTCACTACAAAGTACAGCAACACCATTTGAAAGTCAAGTTCTGTTTTACAGATAGGTTAAGGTAAAGTAAAGAGGGAAAATGGCCCCTTTTCAAAACGTCAAATTTAATGAACTATGTTATTACATGGTTTTACAGTATGACGGCAACCTAGTTTGCTGAAATTAGTCAACAACAAAAGATAATACTGATTCGAGGAAGTGTTGTAACTTAATGTAATTTATCTTATCGTGCAGTTGTCAATCAACATTTACCAAACCAATACTGTGTCAGGTTCTGGAAATCAACTGAATCAGCCATGACTACCTTACCTTTTATGCATATGTCTGCTTTTCTCATCTTTTGTAAAGGTCATTGCAATTAGGGTTATTTTCATAAGCATACAGGACCTTTTATATTTTTTGCACAAAATACACAATCTTTATTATTTCAAGTACATTTAAACAAGAATTTCAATTTTAAATGGAACAAAGCCATTTTTTTATTGCTTGAACATAGTATACTTTCTTCTTGATGTTATTTATATACAGCAAAAAATATGACATGTTTAAAACTGCTGACTTAACATTTCTGCAATCAAAGAGACATACTTTTCTTAAATCATTAGCTAACTGAAATAATAGTTTATGACAACTTAGGGGCCTTAGAGGTGTTGGGATGGATGTTTCCTGTTTTAGAGGGAAACACTCTACCTATCCATGATAAATGTACCAGTCTGTATAAAGGCTAGTCTGGTTAAAATCGTGTCATAAGAAATTTGTCCTTATGATGGGCTGCTTAGCCCTAGGCCTATATGATTAATTGGAGTATATTTTAAGATGACAGGTTAAAAACAACGATTTCTAACGAAGATAGATCAGATTATCCTGTGATTCATACTGACTTTAAGGACCTTGTCTTCACACCCTAAAATAATTTTCAGTTATGTCAAAAAATTAAATAAACCATGCTATATCTATATAAATATGTCCAAACAAAATATAAAAGACAATATTAATGGTCAGTCTAGTAATGGTATTTGACAAATTCATCATAAGTTTCTAGATACTAGTAGGGCTATTCAGATATACCAAATAGGTTGAGTTTGAACTCGGTATTTTTGCAAAATTCTATCTATACATTAATTGCAAAACAAGTTGCTTAGTTCAGGGTATGAAAGGCTAGTTTATCATAGACCTATATTTCAAATGCAAGCAATAAGTTGTTGAACCTGGTGATACTCCTGTTTTATCTATTTGATTTTGGAGGCAGCACACATTGCTAGAGCTTTATTCAAGCTGCATTTGTGTATAGTTTTGTTGATACACAAGCTTATACTGCAAAACAAATAATCAAAACAAAACACATAAGAACACCAACTAGAGGCTCAGAGACTGAGCCTGTATCACTCACCTGACAAAATACTTCTCTGCCATGCATGACCAAAAATGATTTTTTTACCACTGGAGGTCTAATGTGTAGCTATGTTCTCTATTAGCACCTGTGTTTTTTTGTCCTATTGAAATGAGTAAACTTTGCAAAGGACCTTCTATTCATCATTCCAATACAATTTGCTTCAACAGTTTCAGAGAAGATGATGAAAATGTGATTTTTCCCATTAAGTCCAATGTAAAACCTACGTTCTTGCTGGCCACCATGTTTTTTGTCAAATAAGAACAAAATAAGCAAACTTTGTTAAGGACCTTTAGTACATCAGTCCTATAAAATTGGATTAAATTTGCTACAGCAGTTTCAGAGGAGAAGATGAAAATGTGATTTTCCCATATGGTCCAATGTTAAACTATGTTCCATGCTGGCTGCCATGTTTTTATCGGATTGGAACAAAATGAGCAATCTAAGTGAAGGACCTTCAGTACATCATTCCTGTAAAGTTTGGTTGAATTTGCTTTATTGGTTTCAAAGGAGAAGATGAAAATGTGATTTTCCCATATGTCCAGTTTTAAATTATGTTCCATGCTGGCAGCCATCTTTTTTATCAGACTGAAACAAAATGAGCAATCTTTGTAAAGGACCTTCCATTCATCATTCCTGTAAAGTTTGGTTGAATTTGCTTTAGCCCTTTCAGAGGAGAAGATGAAAATGTGATTTTCCCATAGGGTCCAATGTTAAACTATGTTCCGTGCTGGCGGCCATGTTTTTTATCGGATTGGAATGAAATGAGCAATCTTTGTTTAGGACCTTCAGTACATCATTCCTGTAAAGTTTGGTTGAATTTTCTTCAGTGGTTTCAGAGGAGAAGATGAAAATGTGAAAAGTTTAACGGACAGACGACAGACGCCAAATGATGGCAAAAGCTCACACTGACCCTTCGGGTCAGGTGAGCTAAAAACTAAAGCACTAGAAATGTGAACCATTGTGAAGAATTGACCAACATTTAATTTAAAATAGTGTACATGTAGGCAAGTGGGCAGTAGGCCTGGTCATGCTAATTACAAATTTGGTTTGCCCAATCAAGTAACTCTGAATTTGGGTACATAGGAAGGTATTTATCAATTTCTCTCTTAGAAATTTCAACAAAAAACAGTGGAGCTTGTATCACTCACCTGAACCATGGCTGACATAGAGATATGAATGGCATTTTCAATAGGGTCCAATCTTAAACTATATTCCATGCTGGTGGCCAACTTGGATTGGATGCACAGCAGACCTGCTATACAAAAATTTTGATGTGGATCTGTTGTGATCAAGTTCTAATTGGAGTAGTGGTTTCATAGGCTAAATTATTTTAATTGGATCAAATATTACACCATATTCTCCACTGGTGGCCATCTTCGATGAGGTGAGGACCTGCCAATACCTTATTTGGAAAGAAACATCTGGTACCATTTGACAAAGTTAGGTTAGGTTCTCATTGGACTAGTAGTTTCTGAGAAGATCTTTGACTGTGTTGTGAATAGGGTCCAATGTAAAACTATGTTCCCAGATTGCAGCCATTTCGGATTGTCCTGCCAGATATCTCTTTTGCTAGGGACTGTCTAAGGACCTTGTCACTTACCAGTAAGTTTTAATAGGACTTGTAGGTTCCGAGAAGAAGATCCTTGAACGTGTATACCATAGGGTCCAATATTAAACTGCTCCCTGCTTGCAGCCATTTTGAATGAGGTAAAACAAACCAGATACCTTTTTTGAAGAGAAAATCTAATGACCATTGTGACTAAAATTGAACTAGTGGATTCTAAGAAGATCTTTTAATAAGTTTTCCATAGAGTCAAATGCAAAACTATGTTCCCTGCTGATGGCCAGACCTGCCAGATACAATTGTAAAGGGGACCACCCTAAGATTTTTGTGACCAAGCTTGGTTCAAATTGGACCAATGGTTTCAGAGGAAAAGATATTTGAATGGATCAAAGTGATGGCAAATCATGGGAATGAAGAAAAACAAAAAGAAAACCACTGAAATTTTGATAAGAAAAAAGAACTTGAGTAGGCAGTATTTTTGGTGTTGCTTTGAGCAAACAAAATATTTTCTCAATTTGGACACTGTTAACCCACTTTTTTGGGGAAATGAAGTGAATGGTAAACTAAGAAGAATATGATGATATAGATACATGAACTTTATCTACTAAACAACTTGCACAATAATATTTATAATATAATTAATTCAAAATTATGATTATCAAGAATTACTCATGGAGTGACCGAAAATGTCATTTACTAACAAATGCCAGCAGCACTAGAGATAGTTATAGAGTTTTTAGTAACAGAATGAATGTTTATGATAATCATAATTTGGCATTACTTATGTTTTTTTAATAACTTAGATCTTAAAAAAATCTACCAAGATGTTGGATGAAAGTGTAGCACAGATTATTTATTTCAAAGTCAATATGCCAGGATGTTTACAAAACAACAATGTTAAAGTCATTGTTGTGACTTTTCTTAGCACAGTGACTAGAAATCATTTTATTTCACCAGTGACAATATGACATTTAACTCGGTTAATCACTGCTATCTATATAATAATTATTTCTATCTTTGTACTTGAATCAATGCAAAATCTCTAAATCAATGAAGATACAAAAATAAACATGTTTTTCTCATTCTGTCATGACAATCAACAGAAAAGTTGATCTCAGAAAGACTACTTTCGTAACTTATGGTCATGAAATTAACCAATCTTTTTTTCTCTTAAATGGGGATGAGACTTCGAGTAAGTACAGTTTGTATATATTTTCCTGGTTTCATCTAAAACTGAAAAGAGTTTGATTTTTTTTTCAACTTTTTGACAACTAAGTAGTGACTCCCAAATTAGAGTCTTATTTTAACATCTTTAAGTTAGGACAAATGGTAAATTTTACAAGCCTAATACCAAGTCATACATTGTAAAATTTTTATAATACAAGCCAATTTTAAACAAGTTGAAGCATACAAGCAAGATTTAATATGGTCAGGCATTAGTGGTCAAATTTACATATCCACAACCATGAATGGCTGTACTTGTTGAATTCACAAATACATGTGATTTTTTCCATAGGAACTGACTTAGCCTGCGACCTAAATTTTACCCTCCAGCAAGCAAGTTTTTTTTTACAGCTCCTTTAGAAAAGCTGACATCTGGTATTCATGTCTGTATGTTGGTTCTTTGGTATTTCCATGATTCCAGTAGTAGGGAAATGACATTTTATTTGTAACTTTTTTTCTTGTCCTCAGTATGGCTTATAATATAATTGGCCTTGACTTTTAATTTCCGGGCTTTGTGGCCATCATTTTTTTAAGTCTAGATTCTCAATAAATGTAAGATGAATATTTGGTATGTATGTTGGGCTAGGGTAGTATGTGGTAGTTGAACATGGAACTGTTGACCTTGATATCAAATTCAAGTTAAAGATTGGTGACAATACGGAAAGGTTATTTGTATATCAAAACTGGGTTTTCTGTAGAACATGACAGGCATCTGACCTTTTCATAAGCAACTGACCACATTCATTTCATATAGTACATATTGATATCATGTAAAAACTAAGATGAAAGTGGGAACTATAGTCTACCATTTATCACATAACATAATTTTGCTCAATTTGTGACCACATGACCTTTTGAACTATTAAACTATGGGTAGAGATCTTTCTTGGTCAACAGTTTAAGTGTACAATATGTTTCAAGACAAAAGAGGGACTGAGTGAAGCTGCTACTACTAGACCCGATTCCAGCCCCATTCTTACCAAGGAAGCGATACTTCTCCAGATGAAGTCAGGGAACACTTAAACTTATCCATTATTGATCAACAAAACTCAACTCTATCTATCTATACAAAAAATATTCACCATAGTGAAATAGAAAAGGTTAATGGTGCATGCAAACTGAATAAAGCTTGCTTATTTTTTATAAAATTAGATAAAGGGATATAAGCACTGTCCAAAAATTTATAAAAACTTAAGTCAACTAGACCATAACTCCTAAAAAAAGCTTGTATTCCATTTACACATTATGCACAACTATGCATTGCGATCCTTTTAAGTTTAATTTCAACTGAATAGAAAATGCAAGAGAAGTGAAACCCACAAAATTTGTGTAGAATGGATGAGGAACAACAAAATGAATAGAGAGAGGAGAGATAATCAAAAATAAAAATAAAACAAGAGCTGTCGCCGAATGGCAGCCAAAGATACCCCCTGCTCATTGAACCCTGAATCGATATGGTAAGTGCAAAATTAAGTTGGTGTGGACACAATACAGGTGCAGACACAGTACAAGTGTGGACACAATGATATAATCTTCAAGAAAAAACTTTTCACAAGGGTTCCAATGAAAACACTCTGTCTAAATCAGACAAATATAAAATTCACCCTTTTCAGCATATTTGACATTTTATACATCTACATATAGTGTTCTTCCTTTGTCTAAAGTTTCATCAAATCCTTCAAGTGGATTAAGAGGAGTTGTGCATAAGAGGTAACCCATACGTAGGGAATCAATGAAAACTCAAAGTTCAATTATCTCCCCTTCCTGGTTTCTGACAATAATTATATGCCTTCATGCACATCTCCATATGGTGTTCTTACTTTGTGTAAAGTTTCATTTAATTCTTTCAAGTGGTTTAAGAGGAGTTGCGCAAGTGGTTTAAGAGGAGTTGCGCTTACGAGGTAACCAATACATGGGGAATCAACGAAAAGTCGAAGTTCAATTTTCTCCCCTTCCTGGTTTTGAACAATAATTATATTTCTTCATGCACATCTCCATATAGTGTCCTTCCTTTGTGTAAAGTTTCATCAAAATCCTTTCGGTGGTTTAAGAGGAGTTGCGCTTACGAGGTAACCCATAAATAGGGAATCAACAAATAGTCAAAGTCGGATTATCTCCCCTTCCTGGTTTCGGACAATAATTATATTCCTTCATGCACATCTCCATATAGTGTCCTGACTTTGTGTAGTTTCATCAAAATCCTTCAAGTAGTTTAAGAGGAGTTGCGCTTACGAGAAGTGTGGACAGACGGACAGACGGACGGACAGACAGACAGGGTGATTCCTATATACCCCCCCCAAACTTTGTTTGCGGGGGGTATAACAAGAAAAACTGTCAGCAAAGCTCACTTATATACCACCTGCTCCCCTATTTGATTCCAAATATAAAGAAAAAATCAACAACAACAAAAAAATAGCAAGTCAATTCAAATTTTTTTAAAGGCAATATGTACTGAAAATTTGGTGAAAGTTTCTTTTAATTTCACTAAGTGGTGTAGGAGGAGTTGTCGCCACAAAGTGGGTACCCCTAGGGCGGAGAGAATAACGAACGCACGAACAGACACCATGATCACTAAAGCGGGGGGTATAAAAAAAAACATACTACAAACCTTTTCAGGACATTTATAGAGTTTACATTTGTAGGAAATACACATTTCCCCGACCATAACTTATTTTTATTGTGCCTCTAGTACAGGATCCAGTCCTTAGACAGGTTGGGGAAAATCCCCCATTTTGGGTATCATACCTCACTTACTTCAAACAGGTATATATTTTCAAAATATTTTTATAGTGATAAAATCACTTATTTCTGAATTTCAACTTTTTACCCAAAAGGGCAACAGTTTATAACAATAGCAATATTTCCCCCCAAAACATACATTCATATTTTTAGTTTTCAGAGAGTTATGTGCCCATGTAAAATGCAAATTTCATAGGCCATTCACTTATGCTGCGTAAATAATAGCTTCATATTTTCTTTTGAAAAATTGTTGCTATTGATATAAACTGTTGCCCTTTTGAGTAAGAAGATGAAATTCAAAAATAAGTGATTTTATCACTATAAAAATATACCCTGTTTGGGGTATTATACCCCAAATGGGAGATTTTCCCCAACATGCTTTAAGGAAATAGCAGATACGAACTCGAATCCAAAAGAAAGCCTATAGGTACTAACAAATATACACCAGCAAATTAAGTTTTATAGACAAAAAATGAGACACAATCGCTTGAATATGATGCATTAACATGTAAAATAACACATCTTTGCATACAGAAATGGATATTATATACCTGGAACACTAGATTTTATAAATATAATAAATTGTTATTAATACTTAACTTACCTGATATCCCTGGTGTACATTGAACATTCTTCCTGCAAAAAAAAATAAAAATAAAAATGGAGACCTTAAATATGAAAAACTCAAGTTTAATGTCCGACAAATGAAATGCTCATAAATTTCCTCTATTTTCCTCAACATGGATTGTTAATGATTAAATCATTATGAAGCATGCAACAATTGTTAAAGAAATTCTTCAGCATTGTCCGAGGACAAAAATAAATATTTTTTGCTTATAAATACCTTTAATAAAAGGCCGTCTTTCCTCATTTGATGAATTCATGCATTGTCTCCAGATGGACAATGTCCGGTATAAAACAAAGAAATTCCAATACACTGCACACATACACATAACATGCACATGTCGTTTACTGCATAACTATAATGTCAGCACAATATGCCGATTTTCATATTGATTTTTATTTTTAGCTCTCTTAATGTTTTTATGATTTATATAAGAGTTGTAGGCGTTAAAAAAGACAATAGACTTGATAATTTGTATTTGTAAAGAAAATGTAAATACTTTAATCCTAATATATCTACAGTTAAATTGTTTATTGATATTTGTAATGCAGTTTATATACAATTTTCAAAAAGTTTATCAAAATGTATTCAGTATCATCGATTAAGTATGTTCACATACATATAATAATAATCATTGTTAAATGCAATTCATATTGATCCATTTAAGTTTCATACTAAAAGTTGGCATTGACTGCAACCAGGGGACTGCAGGGGAAGACCAAAAAAGATCAACAACATCCCCTCAACTTTTGTTGAAGAGGCAGAAGAAATAGATTCATAGAGTAACTGTGTATAAGACAGCCACAAAAATTAAGGGAGTATGAGTGTCGGATTTCAGAAGCATTCCATATACTTGGCTTTTATCCGTTAGTGTTAAAATTTTTTGCACATGGGTCACATTTTCTTGGTCATAGGTCACTTTAAAATGTACGAAATAGACAGTATATAAAATTTAATAATTTTCCAATTATATTTTCATATATTAAAGGCCTATAAACATCTTATGCAAATTAAAGGAAAACTATAGAGAGAACTGTTTCCGGCCAAAATTTGACGGATTTTCAAAATTTTTTGCTCAAGTTGTTCCATTTGTCCTGTGTTCAGCTGACTGTTGTCCTGTGTTCAGCTGACTGTTGTCCTGTGCTCTTCAAAACAAAAGATCAGAATTTTAATTCTAATTCCAAAATTTCTGACACTCATACTCTCTTAAGGTTAGGGTTGTCAAAATTGGGAAAGTTGACTGTTGTCAATTAAATGTTGTATATGGATAACTAAAGTGTTGTCTGAATGAACAAGACATTCATGGCCAACAATTGTCAGCTTTCATTGTTGTATTGATGAAGGAAATAAGAAAAGACTTATTGCTGTCAGTGTTTTGATGTTGACTTAATAGACAAAATATGAACAGCTGACTGTCGTCCTGTGTTCAGCTGACTGTTGTCCTGTTTTCACCTAACTTGTTGTCATGTGTTCAGCTGACTTGTTGTCATGTGTTCAACTGACTTGTCCTGTGTTCAGCTGACTGTTGTCCTGTGTTCAGCTGACTGTTGTCATGTGTTCAGCTGACTGTTGTCCTGTGTTCAGGTGTCTGTTGTCCTGTGTTCAGCTGACTGTTGTCCTGTGGTCAGCTGACTGTTGTCCTCTGTTCCGCTGACTGTTGTCATGTGTTCAGCTGACTGTTGTCAAGTGTTCAGCTGCTGTCTTGATTGTAAAAATACAACCAGAATTTTCAATGTTGTCAGGGATGGCAGTTGTCTTGCTGATCATGATATGAACAGTTGACTGTTGACAGTGATGGCTGTTGTCTGGCTGGACATGATATAAACATCTGACTGTTGTGCGTGTTCATGGACAAGATATAAACAGTTGATTGTTGTCAGGGACTGGATCAGGATGTTCAATTCATGGACAAGATGTAAACACTTAATTGGTGTCAGTGATTGGATGCTGTCTGCATGGACAAAATATAGACAGCTGATTGTGTCAGTGCTTGGATGTTGTTTTCATGGACAAGATATAAACAGTTGATTGTTGGCAATGCTTGGATGATGTCTCTGTGGACAAAAACAAACACTTGATTGTCGTCATCGAATAGGTATTGTCTACATGAACAAGATATAAACAGATTAGAGATCGTTAATTTACACATATCATAAACACAGTTATATCACCGATGTATGCATGATAGGATGTTGTCTTCATGGTAGAGATACAAACAGTTGATTGTTATCAGTGATAGGATGTTGTCTTCATGGAGGAGATATAAACAGTTGATTGTTATCAGTGTTAGGATGTTGTCTTCATGGTAGAGATATAAACAGTTGATTGTAATCAGTGAAATGGTGTTGTCTTCATGGAATAGATATAAACAGTTGATTGTTATCAGTGATAGGATGTTGTCATCATGGAATAGATATAAGGATGTTGTCTTCATGGAATAGATATAAACAGTTGATTGTAATCAGTGATAGGATGTTGTCTTCATGGTAGAGATATAAACAGTTGATTGTTATCAGTGATAGGATGTTGTCTTCATGGAATAGATATAAGGATGTTGTCCTCATGGAAGAGATATAAACAGTTGATTGTTATTAGTGATAGGATGCTGTCTTCATGGAAGAGATATAAACAGTTGATTGTTATTAGTGATAGGATGCTGTCTTGATGGAAGAGATATAAACAGTTGATTGTTATCAGTGATAGGATGTTGTCTTCATGGTAGAGATATAAACAGTTGATTGTTTTCAGTGATACAAAGTTGTCTTCATGGAAGAGACTTAAACAGTTGATTTTTGTCAGTGAATGGGTATTGTCTTCATGGACAATTTATAAACAGTTGATTGTTATCAGTGATAGGATGTTGTCTTCATGGAATAGATATAAGGATGTTGTCTTCATGGAAGAGATATAAACAGTTGATTGTTATTAGTGATAGGATGCTGTCTTCATGGAAGAGATATAAACAGTTGATTGTTATCAGTGATAGGATGTTGTCTTCATGGTAGAGGTATAAACAGTTGATTGTTGTCAGTGATTGGATGTTATCTTCAGGGAAGAGATGTAAACAGTTGATTGTTGTCAATGATAGGATGTTGTCTTTATGGAGGAGATATAAACAGTTGATTGTTTTCAGTGATACAAAGTTGTCTTCATGGAAGAGACTTAAACAGTTGATTGTTGTCAGTGAATGGGTATTGTCTTCATGGACAATTTATAAACAGTTGATTGTTATCAGTGATAGGATGTTGTCTTCATGGAATAGATATAAGGATGTTGTCTTCATGGAAGAGATATAAACAGTTGATTGTTATTAGTGATAGGATGCTGTCTTCATGGAAGAGATATAAACAGTTGATTGTTATCAGTGATAGGATGTTGTCTTCATGGTAGAGATATAAACAGTTGATTGTTGTCAGTGATTGGATGTTGTCTTCATGGAAGAGATGTAAACAGTTGATTGTTGTCAATGATAGGATGTTGTCTTTATGGAGGAGATATAAACAGTTGATTGTTTTCAGTGATACAAAGTTGTCTTCATGGAATAGACTTAAACCGTTCATTGTTGTCAGTGAATGGGTATTGTCTTCATGGACAATTTATAAACAGTTGATTGTTTTCAGTGACTGGGTGTTGCCTTCGTGGACAAGATATAAAATCATGATTTTGTGGGTACTTAAATTTGTTGTTCCAAATTCTATGCTTTAAAACTCTAGGCAAAAGTGCATTTTGTTTGGAACTTAATTTTGTGGTTTAAGCAAACAATGAAATCCACGAAAATATGAACCCCATGAACAAAAGTACTTTCACAGTAATCAGTTGATTGGTGTCAACTACTGGTGACTATATGCTGTCTTAGTGGACAAGATATAAACAGTTTATTGTATCAGAGACTGAATTTTGTCTTTGTGGACAAGATAAAAACAGTTGATTGTATCAGAGACTGA
>MJUU01017954.1:4184-18144 GCA_002080025.1 Modiolus philippinarum
GGTAAGCATGATCTGCTCCACGCATGGCACCATATGAAAGCCCCTTCCAATTTCCATTCTGAAGACATACCCAATATTTAAGTCAAAGACAAACTACATGCCAAACAAATCTTCGATTTTCAAGGGCATAAAAAAGTAAATTAAAGATCCATTAACATTTGCTATATGGTACAATGTTAAATCAGTTGCCCATTTGTTGCTACCTTGAAGAAAGTTCGAACATTATCAACACAATTTAGATAGTCCATTCATAGACTATTGCCCAGGCGTACTCGGAGGGGGTTTGAAGGGGGGCTTGGATACTAGTCCTAACCCTAATCGCATTATAGACTACTTTCACATGAATTCAAAAAACTCCATTGTAGACTTCTTAAATTCAAATTTTCACCGTTGTAGACCAAAATGCCAATATTATGCACCCTTTTGAATATCAATTTTAATTTCTCGACATAAGCAAACAAGAAAAAAGGAAAAAAATAAGAACAGTTACCGTAATGAAAATTTCGTTATTTGTTAATTAACACGATGAATGCAATAACTACCAGATCAGCTGTGAAATGAGAGATCACTGATTTAATCCAATAAAGTTGCTGACCTGTCATGATTGAGATCCCATTAAAACCCATTGTAGAATGTTCTCAGTTAATTATAAACCCATTAGAGACTGGTTTTTATAGATCCCTTCAGAGGAAAAGTTCAAATGACATACCCATCGTAGATAAAAATCTGAAAAAACAGACTTCACGCTACCCAATATATAGTGAGTGACCCCAATGTCAAAAATTGGTATTAATAAAGCAATTTCTATTTGGGGTCCTATGGTTAACTTTGTCTCCGCCATGGCCATCTTGGATAATGTACCGACATAATAAACAAAAATATCTTCTGATCATTGTCACAAAATTGGTTCCAAATGGCACAGATGTTTCAGAGAGGAAAATTCTAAAAGTGACAAATAATAAACCTTATAGCAATGGCGGATATGATGCAAAAATCAAAAATACAAAAATCATTAAAAATTTATATTACGCGGAGACGCCCAAAGGTATTGTGATCAAATTTGAGTAAAGTTGATCAGTTTTTTTTCTGGTGAGAAGATTGTTATGTTCCCTGTTTGTGGCTACCTTTAAAGTAAGAAAAATACTGCATGTAGCTACCTTTAAAATACCACAAAAGAAACATACTGAATGTGTCAGAATGACACAAATGCCCCTGCCTGGCATTGATAATAATACAAAAATCAAAGAATTATTTCCAAACTAAAACCTTGACTATCAGTCATCAGGGTAAAAAAAAACACAAGAATTATGGCCAACCTTAAACCTGGACTATCATTGGTCATGGTACAGAAAAACATAACAATTTTGACCAAACTTAAACCTGGGCTATCGGTCATTAGGATATACTACGTGGGAATTATAACGATACTAGAACCTCTTGTCAACTAACATTAAAACATCAGTTAATATCTCAAGCAGTGTTATAAGGGAGCTGGAACACTGTCACCTTAAGAAATTTTCCAAGTCCAAAGGTACACCCAACAGCAATGGGTAGATTAAGACTAGCTATACCACCAAGATAAATCATTAAGTAGAATCACATAATAGTCTCTCAGATTTCATCTGAAAAATGGCAAAATTCTTAGTCTATTGACAATAACTCAAAAGTTAACATCTATTGCAAATCAAACTAGGATTTTTTTTTGCTAAGAGGAGGGAAATAACTCTTTTGGAGAAAGTAGCTCAAAATACAAGGTATATAAAAGTTAGTGAGAACCAAACCGTCAATCTAAAAAAGAATAACCCAAAGACAATTGCAACATCAGAGCACAAAGATACAATTTTCACAAATTTTTTCTGCCATCTCAGTCTTTTTTCCCTCACTATGACTTTTACCGTTGACCCACTTTTTCTAAAATCAAGAGGATTCTTCCACTCCTCATATCCAATAAGATATGAAAGTTTCATTTCGAATTGGGTGTAGACTTTATTGTCTGGAGATAAAAAAATTCTGGAATTTTTCAATCTATATTTTCATTTCAGTCGCAGTAACCTTGATCTTTCACATACCTTCTTAATAATTCGTAAAGGTTCCACGGAACCTAGTGTCTCGCCTGCTCACTCTGCTTCCATTATAATTTGGCCTATATTAAGATGTGGTTAATAAGAATTCTAAATTCTAAGAAACCATTGGTCTTTGAGAGTATCAGGTAATTTACCAAAATCAGAACCAAAAATGTTAGAAAATCTAACCTTTGGCAATATTTGTTTTGACAAAAATTCATCCAAAAAGAATGGTTGCTGACAAAAATTTCTAAATCATTGCTAGTCTTTGACTCAGTTTGAGAGTATCAAGAAATTTACCAAAATTGGAATCAATATTTTTGAAATCTATGCATTGAATTTTGTTTGTTTTCACTTAATTTCATTCAAAAAGCATTGGTGCTAACCAGAATTCCCCAAAACTGTCGGTCTTTGAGAGTTGCAGGAGATATACCGAAATCAGAATCATATTTTTGTATTCTTAGTTTTCAGAATTATGTCGGGTATGAAAAATTGCTAGAAGTTTTGATTGTATGCAAAAATTTCAAAAATTGTTAGTCTTGGACATTTTCAGGAAATTTACCAAAGTTGGAACCGGGATAAAATCCTGAAAATTTATTGCCTATCTATAGACTATATTCAACAATTGTACATCAAATTTAAATTTCCTGAGTTCAAATTTGTTTAAACATTGCTTATATAATGGACAGAAGTGAAAATTTAGTCAAATTCATTGATGCGGAAAATAAAGGTCAAGGTGACATAATTCTGGTATGGATTTTGGTTACGACTAAAGATGTAACCACTTACCAATCATCAACTTTCTATGGCATGTTAGGTGCCGAGATATAGTGGAAACCAAAATCAAAATGAAACCAGAGGCTCCCAGGAGCCTGTATCGCTCACCTGGCTTTCATTTGCCACAATCAAGCTGACATTGTAAGTTATACAGTTGAACGTCAGTCTCTCCAACTTTGGTAGCTCGAACGCCACCAATTTCTTGAACTATATCTTAAGTCTGATCAAGTTTTACTATATTTCTTTGTTGTGTTTTTTTGACAAAAAACGTTCTTGCTAAGGACCACTTTCGACACCAGTTTTGAAGTTGAGACATTATTTTGTAAATGGCGGTCAACGACAATTTTTATCACCTTATTTTTAAGTTAAGCCATCAATATCTATTTGGAAACCAAATTTCATTGAAACCGGACAATGTTGAATTTTTCTCGCCTTTTGTGGCAGCCGTTTGAAAATGGCAGTCAACAAACAATTTTCAACACCTGTTTTGAAGAAGGCACATCAATATCTATTTGGTAACTAAATTTCATTGAAATTGGACAATGTTGCATTTTCACGCCTTTTTTGCAGCAATTTTGGAAATGGCGGTCAACCAATAGTTAGTTTTCAACACTGGTTTGAAGTCGCGACATCAATATCTGTTTGTAAACCAAATTTTATTGAAATCGGACAATGTTGAATTTTCCTGCCTTTTTTGGCGGTCTTTCGGAAAATGGCGGACAACGAATAATTTCTAACATGGGGTTTGAAGTTGCGACATCAATACCTATTTGGAAACCAAATTTTATTGAAACCAGACATTGTTGCATTTTCCCGTCTTTTTGGCGGCTATTTTGAAAATGGCAGTCCACGACCAATTTTCAAAACCTGTTTTGAAGTCGCAACATCAATATCTATTTGGAAACCAAATTTTCTTGAAATTGGACAATGTAGAATTTCCCGCCTTTTTTGGCGGCAATTTTGAAAATGGCGGTCAATGAACAATTTTTAACATCAGTTTTGAAGTTGCAACATCAATACCTATTTGGAAACCAAATTTCATTGAAATTGGACAATGTTGAATTTTCCCTTTTTTTTTGGCGGGCATTTTGAATATGTCGGTCAATGAACAATTTTTAACATCAGTTTTGAAGTTGCAACATCAATATCTATTTGGAAACCAAATTTTATTGATTTTCCCGCCTTTTTTGGCGACCATTTTGAAAATAGTGATTAAACGAACAATTTTCAACACCAGTTTTGAAGTAGCTACAGAATGGCAAACATTTTATCAATTTACACTTAACCTTCATCTTCTATAGTTTTAGAAATAAATGACGTAAATTATGGACATTTTAAAAATTCTTTGAAAAAAGGGCAATAACTCCCACAAGATTGTTGGATTTTCTTCTTAATTTCGGGGTGGGTAGATCTTGATATGCTGAACGTTTTTGCAATTTACACTTGACCTCTATCTGCTACACTTTTTGAAATAAAATTTTACCCCTATGTTCTATTTTTAGCAACGGCGGCCATATTGTTTGACCTGCCGCCTAATCGATCACAACTGTGAGAAGCCATACTCTGGTGATGATTCAGGCCAAGTTTGGTTACATTTGGCCCAGTGGTTTCAGAGGAGAAGATTTTTGAAATTGTTGACGGACGGACAGACGACGGACGCATAGTGATGACAAAAGCTCGCCCTGGCATAGCCAGGTGAGCTAAAAAAACTGAGTCCAACAAATGGCAAAATACAGAAAAAAATTGAATTATTATTTTTTTTAATTATACTTGGGATTCAATAATAAAGTTGTTTTGAATATTGTGTCAAAATTTCATTAATATTGAGCAAGATTTCAGAAAGTTATTGAAGTTAATTAAAGCGACGGAATCTATGGTCGCTACGTCTTGCCTTCGTGACTTTCGTCACGGGCGAGACAAAAAACAATAATAGCCTTCCTTTCCTAGTACTCTACAATATCCATGTTTCAATTAGGGTCGATTCAATAAATGTGTCCCCATCTGACTTTCTTGACCAATCAAATGCAGTGATGTTGTGACTGATTCATTGATTGGTTCTGTATAAATAACTGGCAGTTCCTTTGTAAAAGATGACAAAATGCTACATTTCGTATGAATGTAAACAATATTTTGTCAGTTTCCGTCCACAGTTTGATGACATTGTGTATTTGCAACATAGAAGCTGACAAAAGATATACACGTCACGAACTGACGGTAGGGACAGATTTATTGAATCGGTTCTAAATTGAAAGTTAACATTTTGACTTATCAACCAGAAACCAAATTTTTTTCTGAGATTTTCAGTCACTTTGACCTTGACCTTTGACGTACTTTCTTCAAAATTGATATCTTTTCCAACAACAGACCAAAGTTTCATTTGAATTGGATGAATACTTTTAGAGTCATCATCCAGAAGCTTTTTATCTGAAGCTTTTTTTTAAAATCAATTTATTTTCAATCATTGTGACCTAAAACTTTGAAATACTTTCTCTAATATCAATGAATAAAATTAATAAAATCAATATGTTTTCTCCTCCTTATAGCCAATAATATATCCAAGTTAAAAAAAAAAAAAAAAAAAAAAAAAAAAAAAAAAAGAAGAAGAAGAAAAAAAAAAACAATAAACATTTTGAGACCTGCAAGTATCACAAACAAACCAATAGCCGAATTCAACTTCGTTACAACTCGGCTCAAAACTTTTGAAAAGATCACCAAAAGAACTGTAATGAGCAAATTTGGTTAAAATGGTTCAAGTGGTTTCGGATGAGAAGATCTTTGAATGTATTTCTCATGAAATCTAATATCATACTATTTTCCTGCAGATGGCCACCTAGGATGAGGTATGAGCACACACTAAGGTTTTTGCCAAATGGCAGCCAATTATACCCCCTTGCATTGAATCCTGAATCAATATGGCAAATGCAAATTTAAGTGTGTGCAGAAACAATATAGATAAAGACAAAGTGATATTTTAAAATTCTAAAACAAGTGTAGACACAGATATGTCTCGCCAGAATATAAACATTGTCGTCTACACATGATAAACCTAATACGGAGGGTCGAGAAAATTAATGCCTGTATTTTGCGAATTAAAAAAAATCAAATAAGTCAATGGACCATGACATTTGGGTCGAGGTAACATGCCAAGAGTAAGGCTGGCATCATCCACAGCATTATCAACTGACCGTATGTTTACAAATTGTTGCTACAATTATAACAAAAATACACAATATCACTGAACCATGAAACTTGGGCCAAGGTACTAGTAACTTGACAAGTGTCAGACTGACATGTACCCACTAAGATGTAAGAAAAGACCTAATATGGACACCATAGATATACGTATTACAATTGCTGAGAAATTGACATGAATTTAAAAAAAATTACCAAGTCACCGGACCATGAAATTACAGAACAGAAAGAGACGTACCATAACAAATCACTTGGAAAGACATAACTTTTAATCCTTTAGACATAAATCACAGACATACTATCACTGTGATAGACCTAAAAGGCCATACAAATTTCATTACCCATTTTACCTGTAAATTCTTTGAAGTCAGTCTGCTAAATTAGATTTTTACCTGTAAAATAGGAAATGTCCTGACAATACTGGGGTTTTATTGCCCCAATAAAAAATATTACTCACCATCACTTTCAAAGACATTCACACTATCACAGTGATTAGTTATGGTATGCCTCTTTCTGTGTTGTAAGGTCAAAGTTACTTGACAGGTGTCACACTGGCGTTTATCCATTAATATGTAACAATAAACCTAATATGGAGGGTCTAGGTTCTTTAATTGCTGAGAAATGGATATGAATGTAAAAAAACTAGAGCTGTCGCCGAATGGCAACCAATTATGCCCCCGCTTACTGAACCCTGACTGAATAGGGTTAGTGCAATTTTAAGAGTGTGTGGACACAATATAGGTGTGGACACAGTACAAGTATTGACATGATGAAATACCTCCCCTTTTTCCAGAAAATATACAGTTGAATTATCTCCCTTTCAAAATTTCGATCTGCAACCATATTTTCATGTGATACACCCTAAAATCATTTCTATTGGTGGTAGCCAACCTTTCTGTAAAGTTTCATCCAATTTGAGGCATTTTTAATTCTCCCGCCTTTTTTCAGTTTCAATGGCAACAGCAGCCATTTTGAAAATTCTGAGCCAAAAAAAAATCATTTCTATGGGTACTAGGCAACCTTCCAGTAAAGATTCGTCCAATTTAAGACACATTTAATTTTCCCGCCTTTTTTAGTTTCTATGGCAACGGCAGACATTTTGAAAATTTCAAATGATGTGAGTGTGTACATCTACTCCTTGTAAGTTTGATTCCTTTGAAGTAGTTGTAATTTGCTTGCAAAGTGTCTGAAAAACATCAAAAGTTGTGTTTTTATTCGTACGGACGAACGGACGAACAGACGGACGGACGAACGGACAGACAAGGGTAAAACAATATGCCCCCCCCCCCCCCGACTTTTAGTCGCGGGGGCATAAAAATAACAAAGTCACTAGACCATGAAATTAAGGTCAAGGTTACTTTACATATGTCAGACTGACACTCATTTATTAATATGTAACAATAAACCTAATATGAAGAGTCTAGGTTCTTTAATTGCTGAGAAATGGACATGAATGTTAAACGAATTAACAAAGTCACTTAACCACGAAATTTAGGTCAAGGTTACTTGACATATGTCAGACTGACATTTATCCATTCATTTATTAAAATAAACCTAATATGGAGAATCTGGATTCTTTAATTGCTGAGAAATGGACATGAACATAAAAAAATTACCAAAGTCGTTGGACCATGGAATTAAGGTCAAGGCTAATTGACTCGTGTCAGACTGGCATATACCTATCAATATGAAACAATACATCTAATATGGAGAGTCTAGGTTCTTTAATTGCTGAGAAATGGACATAAATGTAAAAAAAATAATAAAGTCACTGAACCATGAAATTTAGGTCAAGGTTACATGACAGGTGCCTAACATGCATGTATTCATTAAGATAAAGCATTACACCAAATATGGCATGTCTATACATTATAATGGCTCAGAAATTTACTTTAATGTAAAAATATGTCGCATTATTTACAAAGTCACTTAAACGTGCAATTGAGGTCAATGTCACTTGACAAGTGGCCGACTGGCATGTATCCACCAAGATGCATCGATACACTAAATATTATTGATCTATGCATTACAATAAGCAATGCAGGGATATGGAGTAAAATCTCCACAAATACGTGGGAAAAACAAGCAATGGAACAACGCTTTTGTTGTTGTTCTTCATCTAGAAGTCACCATGAATCCTTCAACAATGGGCTATGCTCAAACCTTATAGTTAGTTCAAGACGGCCCCTAGCACCGGTCCGAGCGGAATTCATTGCTGGATGTCGAGCAACGCTACATCCATATTTCTCATGTCATGAATGCCTGATCATCAACAAACATAAAATCAACTGGCAAAGTATTCTACAATTGCTGTCATCCGTTGCCCGACAAAAAGACCAATAGAAGACAAACACAACGTCCAAACAATCACAGGGCACTCATCGAGTCAATAGTAAGAAAACTTGGCATAATAAAATTATGAGATGCAAACACAATAATCAGGTGGTCAGAATATCTGGAGAAAAGGACTTGAAAGTGAAACTATGTCGCAATTTTCATGGAGTCATTGAACCATGAAAACAAGATCAAGGTCATCTGAAGAATGTGATGCTGGAAAGTTCATAACTGAAGGTGTCTGTGGACCAAAGATGATCTGTGTATGTATTGCAGTTAAAAAGTTATAAAGGTTTTAGGAAAAGTTTACAACGCCACCGCAGCCACCACCGGAAAGTAATACATGTACCTATGTCTCGCTTTCAGCGACTTTCGTCACTGGGAGACAAAAATTTCACTTTCATAATGATTCAAATGAAACTATTTTATCAAAATCAGACAAAAAACATACACAATGATGAATTATCTCCTTTTCCAAATTTCAAACAGCAACAATATTATTTCATGCACATCTTCCAATCATATACTACAACTGTTTCACATTTAATCAAAATCCAATGAGCAGTTAGAAATGACATAATTGACAAGGTTCCATCCCCATCAAAAAGGCATTTTCATTTAAAAATATATAAGTTGCTAAATTGTCTCCCTTTTCAAATTTCACCCAGCAACCATATTACTTCATGCACATCTTTTGCATTATATATTACAACTGTGCAACATTCCATCAAAATCCAATGAGCAGTTCAAGGTAGTATGGGAGTCTTCTGCCAATTTGACTTTGATTGGTATTTTTTCATTAATGTTAGGTATAAACATTTTCATTTATGGACAAATATTTTAAATATTTTACTCACAGACAAGAAAGGGGCTTATTTTTCTTAATTTGCTTTTGAAAAGGAAAAATAATTTGAAATGAAAATTAAAACAAGGGATGTAATTAAAAAAAAAGTTTACTAAGATATCACTTATATATTTTTTTTTAGGAAATAACAAGATGTGTTTGTGAATGTAAAAAATGGATAACAGGACACACCTACATTAGTACAATGGCTGAAAATTAAAAATACATGCCGTAATCTGCTATGGAACTACACATGAAGAACATGATTAAGACAAAAGACAAATGTAGACAATGATAGGAACTCGGGACAGCAGAACTTGGTACCTGCACTAGCAAAAGCCAGCGGTAGGTTAAACCGGTTTATGGGTACCCAAACCTCCCCTTTATCTGTCCGGACTTTCGTCACTGGTGAGACAAAAATTACACTTTCATAATGGTTCAAATGAAACACTACATATGCCCCAGCTTCACGTGTATTAGTTTAATAAATCTGAAAATTGGAATCTTAATGTTTTGGTTAGAGAACATCTGAAAATGGAATCTAAGACTTAAATTTTGACCTCTGTGACCTTGACCTTTGACCTGACCTAATTTTCTGGGATATATTTATATTCCTCTTGACTAGATCTATACACTTGCCAAGTATGATAAGTCTATCTTATAGTTCAAAAGTTATAGCCAAGGTTAAAGTTTTGGATGCACGGACAGACACACAGACAGACAGGACAAAAACAATATGCCCCCGATCTTTGATCTGAGGCATAACAAAAAAGGTAATGACCCCACTTTCTCTTTTCTTTTTAAAAGGCCAACACAAAAGCCAATTTGTGATGTAATTTTTATTATTCTAAAAAACTGATAATTTTCTTTCAACATTCAACTAAAAATTCACAATATATTATCAGCTTTTATGGCTGCTGACCCCAATTTTAATGCCCTCCTTAGAGGATCGGGGGCATATTGTTTTTGTCCTGTCTGTTTGTCTGTGCATCCGAAACTTTAACCTTGGCTATAACTTTTGAACTTTTCAAGATAGATTTATCATACTTAGCAGGTGTATAGGTCTAGTCAAGAGGAACATAAATATGCCCCCAAAACTTAGGTCAGGTCAAAGGTCAAGGTCACAGAGGTAAAAAAAGTGGTGCTGGGGGCATATGTAGTGTTTCACAAATACATCTTGTTATTTCAGTTTTTGTATTCTCTTATAACAAGGAATAATTCATGCAAATATATCAAAATTCTATCTAACACTTTTTAAGACCCACATAAAATTCAACTAAAAATAATACTACACCCAATACATGACCACTTAAAAACCTACCATGATAAAATTTGATTTAAATTGTTCCAGTGGTTTCAGAGGAGATCTTTGAATGCAAAGTTTATGACAGATGTCAAGTAATGGCAAAAGCTTACCCTGACTGTCGCCAGGTAAGCTAAAAATTTTAACTGCATTAAACCACTACAGGATAGTAAAAATGTGAGTACATAACAATGTTATTACAGGAAGTGCACTATTCATGGATTATCCACAAGTCTTGGTAATTTCAGTCTATGCCTTTAGCCACTAGCTCTAGGCCCGAGACTAGAAAAATCAGTCTCGGGCTAGCAAAAATTTGAAGTCACTAGCCCTGTAGGCCATGGGCTGAAATCACTTTCCGTGCACCCCCCCCCCTCCCACTTCCCATCTAGACCGATTTTTTTCAGTCCTCCTATATCCCCTCTTCAAAAAAAAACATGTTAACACCAACATAACCTGCACGCATAGACAGTATAGGGCCACTTTTATAGTACACCGCGAAAAATTCTTGTATTTTCGTTTTAACCTAAGTTTCATCATTAAGCTCCATAATTATTTAATGATAAGTAATATGTATTGAAATTTGGTACCAAATTAAAGCTAATTTAATATCCTTTACAATGAACTCAAGTTTCGGCACTTTACGCCATTTCTATGATCTGGGGATACAAAAAATGTACCCCTCCCCCTGCAAAAAAAGAGCGAAAATGACAATTTTAGGCTGTCAATTCCCTTTAGATAAACAACCATCGTCATTTGATCTAGTTTTTATGCCTAACTTATCTGTTGTGATACAATGTTGGAAAATAAAACCATTAATGTCCATAAAATTTTGATTTTCGGTATAAAATTTTTGAAAAATGGGAATTTTCGGAATTTTCGATTTTTTCACAATTTCGACTTTCTCACTTTATGATCGTAAAAATCTGAATATATATTTAATAATTGCCGATGTAATAATGATTTATGATATGTTACCAACAAATCGTGTGCAAACGTTTTAGTTTCAGACCTCTTATAGGTTCAGAAATGTCAAAATTAGCACCCCTCCCCCTAAAAATTAAGGGAAAATAAGAAATATTCAGGCTCTAAATGATTAAAGAATAATGTTTTATTGGAATTCTAGTGTGTATTTCACTAAAGCTGACATGGAGAAGATCATTTAAGTAGATTTAAACTTTTTAAGAGGTCCCTTTTTGATTCTTCTGCTCGAAAATGTATGCAAAATGGGAATTTTCCGTTTTTCAGAATTTCTGCTGTTTTGACTTTGAGATACAAATACTTCATGAAATTGATATATAACTTGAAAATAGTGGTTAGATATCCTTTCATGATATCTAAGCCATAAGAAAATATGTTTTTTTAACATTTCAAGAATAACTACAGTGTCATAAATCACAAACATATAACCCCTTACCACAAATATTCAACACAAATTATTTCATTTTATTCAGCTTGAACAGCTTAAACATTGTATAAAGGTCTAATAACATATCATTTCAAATACAGAAATACACAGAGACTCCCATATATCACAAATAAGAGATCATATGTGTGGTTATGGGCAGTTATACAGCAATTTAGCCTTGAATTTTGTAAAATTCCGAAATGCTGAAAAATTCCATTTTTCACGAAAAGCACCCAATATCTAATACAATTTTACCCATATTTTGGCGTTAAAATTGCATATTGCCAAATATAAAATGCATTTTTTTAAAAGAAAGTAAAACATTGGAATGTTGTGTTCATATAAATGTATAGACATACATATTCTGGGGATTTTTAAGCATCATTTTCCTAGGGTAGGGGTAAAATTTTCGATATTTAAAGTCACATTGAACACTCCTTGTTCTTAACATTGTTTTTATATATAAGTTGGTTAGAACAATGAATTGGCATATCTGCATATATATCCTCCAGATTTGCCATATATAACTAATTAAAAGTGAATTTTGGACAAATCTGAAATGCTGAAAATTCCCATTTTTCATCATTTCTGTACAAAATATTGAATTTAAGCCGACAAGTGGGACTTAAAATGACAAATCTTGTTAGCAATTATGCAACATTGTTATATTCAATGCAGATTATGTGTGTTTTGGTTATTTTTATGCGAATATAGTAAAAAAAATGACCATCATAGGGAAAATTTGTTGTGGTAGGGGTAGGTTTTTCGGTATTTTTTCTAAACAGTGTTTCAAGACAACTAATGTATCGCTTAGAACAATTAAATGGCATAGTTGCAGATGAATCCTCCAGATTTGACATATATTACGATTTAACAATGAACTCCGGAGAAATCTGAAATGTTGAAAATTCCCATTTTTCATCAGTTTGGGCCAAATATTGAGTTTAAGTCAACAAATGGCTATTGAAATACCGAATCATGATGTAATTCATGCAACATTGTCATATATAACACACATTTTGCGTGTTCTAGTTATTTTTATGTGAACTTAGACAAAAAAATGACAATTTTAGAGAAAATTTGTTGGGGTAAGGGTAAGATTCTCTGTATTCAGAGTCACATTTAACACCCCTTGATATTCTACACACTGTTTTAAGACAACTCATGTATTGCTAAGAACAATTAATTGGCATATCTGCAGATATATCATCCAGATTTGCCATATATATAGGGTTAACAGTGAACTTTGGCCAAATCTGAAATATTGAAAAATCCCCATTTTTTATCATTTTCGGGCACAATGTTAAGTTTAAGTCAACAAATGGCTGTTAAATTACCAAATCAGGATGTTATTCATGCAACATTGTCATATTCAACACACATTTAGCGTGCTTGAGTTAATTTGCTGCGAACATAGACAAAAAAATTGACAATTTTAAGGAAAATTTGTTGGGGTAGGGGTAAGATTTTCGGTATTTTGAGTCACATCAAACACTTCTTGTTTTTCTTAACAATGTTTTCAGACAACTAATGCATCGCTTAGAACAATTAATTGGCATAGTTGCAGATATATCATCCAGATTTGCCATAGGCCAAAAAAAAATATGTGTGTTTACGGTAGTCCGACCGACCCTATTTTTTAGATGCCGACCCTAGAACTTTTGATTGATTCTCATAAAAAAAAAGTTCAACGTTGTTATCAACCGATCCTATTTTGATACAGGCCTCTGTAAATTGATAAGTTTATCTGGTAATATGCTTCCGCTGGTACGGAAAGTTAATAAAATAGACATTTAAACTTTTTATTTGGTTCAAAAGACATTCAAATAGATAAAAATCAAGAAATATGCCAAGTTTCTTCCAAAACACAATGCAAATGGCAGGACTTCCGGTTTGTAGGATTAATTTCGGAACGGACTTGGGAATGACCCGAAATTTTTCTGGATTTCGTTGACGATGCCTGAAAAAAAAAAATTCCCGACCTACCCACCCTAATTTTTTTCAGCAGACTACAGTAAACACACATATTTTTCTTTTTGGCC
>MJUU01017954.1:25061-48962 GCA_002080025.1 Modiolus philippinarum
TCGTTACAAAAACGTGAGCTCAAACACATGAACTTTTAATCTGTTGCTGGATTTACAGAACACAGAAATTGTTCAAGGGAGATAATTTGATAAAATAGTTTAACAAAGATATCACTAGAGAAATTAACATTTTGCAATTTTTCTCTCTAATTTCAACGGTGACCCCTAATTTTTATTTTTGATATGTAAACTACATAATAATAATTAAACACATGCAAAGTATGAAAAAATTCTATAATAAATTTTTCAAACTATCGTCTCATATAATCATAATCCCTTTCATTTCTATGTAAAATCCTGAAATTTTCAATTTCAGATTTTGTGCTTAAATGCACGGTGACCCCCAAATTTTATTTTACATTTTGAACAATAATACAATTATGTTTCTATACAGAAAATTTCACAAAATTCTATAATAGGAAATTAATACCCTGCAGACACCTTAATTAAAACAACATAATTAACTGCTTTGAGTGGCTTCTATTGTCATATTGTGTAAATTCACATTGCTTCCAGTATAAATAAAGCAGTAAAATAAAATTTTTGAATGGAAATTAAGATGTTTTTATAAAATATTGTATTATTTTGCAAATGTGGGAGATTGTGGGAGACTTTTTCTCTTTGTGGGAGATTTTGGTCTCCCACGAGGGAGAACCTTCTAAAGTGAGAGATTTGATGAGTTAGTGGGAGTCTCCCTTGCAATGTGGGAGGGTTAACAGGTATGAACTTCGGTATTTAGTTATTTGTTTTAATAAAAAAATAAAAAAAAATATGTGTTTTGTAAAACACCTATAGGAGTTTCCGCCGTGACGTCACAAGCTTGAAAAATTACCTTTGGTTGGCAAGTAATCGTAGTCACTGATTAGGGTCATAAAAATGTCATTTCAATTAACTGGTGAGAAATTGATATTGAAGATAAATAGATAATTCTTATTGATCTCAATTTATGGAATGTTTACACTTTTACAGGATGTTAAAATTTTCAGCTTTTTAATTTTAATATATATAGAATTTGCGTATTTTGTAAACCATATAATTTTTCGAAACTTTCACATTTTTGAAATTTACATGAAATTTTTTTGTCTATTTTCATTAAAAAGTAAATTGGTAGAAAAAATATGAATACATGTATCTCAATGTTTAACATGCATTTTACAGATCCAAAATCGTGCATATAATAAAAAAGTTATCAAAGATTAAAAATTCTATCCCAATGCTATATAATAGTAATTCTTCAGCCAACCAAAAATGCTAATTTACATATGTAAATAAGATTTTGTGCATCACTAATTGGATTTGCGGAAACTCCTATACTCAAAGTAGTTTTTAAAGAAGATATCTTTGGCATGAATATTAATTTATGTGCTAATATGTCTATATAAATTATTGTATCAACTGAAAGTTCAAATCACCAAACATGTACATATATACATGTGAAATAGAAAACCCTATTACTTAGGGACCGACCATTTAACTTGAAGGGGGGGGCTATGGTTTTTTTCTAAAAAAATATTTTGGATCTGATTTTAAGTGAAAAAAATATTTTGGCTGCCAAAATGATGAAAAAAAATTTTCTGAATGAGGCTTTCTGCCCAAAAAATAATATTAATTTTGAAAAAAAATATTTTGTTGATACGCGTGCAAAAAATAAATAATTTGTTTCGCGCGAAGCGCGAAAAAAATTTTCTGTCCAGAAAAAAAAACCATAACCCCCCCTTCAGGTTAAATGGTCGGTCCCTTACCGTTCAAAAGGTATACCTATGTTATGTAATGTTAAGTTTTATGTGAAGAAACTCTACTGAATATTATAAAATATCTTTTTTTTTATGCCCCCGCGACGATAAGTCGGAGGGCATATTGTTTTACCCCTGTCCGTCCATCCCTTTTCCGTCCGTCCGTCCGTTTGTCCGAGGGGGGTACATGGTTTGTCTGCGCAACTCCTCCTACAGTTTTTATGCTAAAAAGTTTTTATTTTGCAGATCATTTGTACATACTAGTATATTGAAGATGTGCATGTGGTAAGGATTTTGATTTTGGTGCATTTTTGTCAGAAATATACATTGTTAAACTCCAAGTCATTTTTTGCTGATTTTTCATAGAGGGTACATATTTTGTCCGAGCAACTCCTACTACAGTTTTGATGCTAGGAAGTTTTTATTTTGCAGATCATTTGTACCTATATTGAAGATATGCATGTGGTAAGGATTTTTATTTTGGTTAATTTTTGTCAAAAATATACATTGTTGAACTTAGTCATTTTTTAGTGATTTTGTGATAGATGGTACATAGTTTGTCAGTGCAATTCCTCCTACAGTTTTGATGCTAGGAAGTTTTTTTGCAGATCTTTTGTACCTATATTGAAGATGTGCATGTGGTAAGGATTTTGATTTTGGTTAATTTTTGTCAAAATTATACATTGTTGAACTTAGTCATTTTTTGGTGATTTAGTAATAGAGGGTACATAGTTTGTCCGCGCAACTCCTCCTACAGTTTTGATGCTAGGAAGTTTTTATTTTGCAGATCTTTTGAACCTATACTGAAGATGTGCATGAGGTAAGGCTTTTGATTTTGGTTACCTTTTGTCAAAATTACACATTGTTGAACTTCGTCATTTTTTGGTGATTTAGAAATAGGGGGTACATAGTTTATCCACGCAACTCCTCCTACAGTTTTTATTTTGCAGATAATTTGTACTTATATTGAAGATGTGCATGTGGAAAGGATTTTGATTTTGATGTATTTTTGGAAAAAATACACATTGTTGAATTTAGTCATTTATTGGGTGAATTATTAATAGAGGGTACATAGATTGTTAGCAAAACTCCTAGAGTTTGGATGCTAGGAAGGTTTTATTTTGCAGTTCATTTGTACCTATATTGAAGATGTACATGTGGTATTTATTTTGATTTTGGTTCATTTTTTTTTCAAAAATATACATTGCTCAACTTTTAAGTATTTAGTGATTTAGTGATAGAGGGTACATACAGAATGTAGTTAATCTGTGCAACCTAGAATAACATGTGTTTAGTGGATGTGTCTTACAGACACAAATATTACTAAAAAATCCCAATTTGATTCAACCTTGCATGGGGGCATGTCATCCTCTAGTATTAATAATAAATTCTTTAGATATCCAGAAATATTTTCTCGTAGAGGTTTCATTGTTTCTATTAAAAAACAAGAGGCTCTCAAGAGCCTGTATCGCTCACCTGGGCCACGGCTGATTTATGCAGTTAAAATAATCCCAATGTTTTAAGGGCGTTATTTTCAAATTTTTTAATAGACATTGATGTTATATTATCCTAAGTTAAACTATATTCCAGACTGGCAGCTATTTTGGATGGGGTGCAATTCCACTGTCACCTTTCTTGAAGGGGACCAGTGAGTCTAATTTTGGTTCCAATTGACTAAATATTTTCAGAGGAGAACATCTTTAAATGTTTTCTGATAGGCATCTGATAGGTCTCAAGGTTAAACTATGCTCCCCACTGGGGCCATCTTGAATGTCATGCAAACAAGCCAGGCAAATTTTTCACAACTATGGCCCGTTGTGACCAAGTATGTTTTCACTATTGGCCATGTAATTTCAGGAGAAGATATTTAATGTTTTCCCAATGGGTCAAATGTTTAAATTATTCCCGGCTTTCAGACATCTTGCATTAAGCAAAGACCTGAAAAACAACTCTTTTGCAGGGCCGCAACCTAAAGACTATTGTGGCAAAGTTTGGTTCCAACTGGCTGAAAAGTTTCAGAAGTGTTTTCCCATAGGGTCTAATGTTAAAACTATGATCCCTGCTGGCAGCCATCTTGGATATAGCACGGATCTGAAAAACAACTTTCTTGCAGGGGACCATCTAAGGACTATTGTGCCCAAGTTTGGTTTCAATTGGCCTAATAGTTTCAGAGGAGAAGATCTTTGAATGTTTTTTCCCATAGGGTCCAATGCTAAAAATATGATCCCCGCTGGCGGCCATCTTGGATATCGCGCGGATCTGAAAAACAAATTTTTTGCAGGGGACCATCTAAGGATTATTGTGGCCAAGTCTGGTTTTAATTGGCCACGTAGTTTCAGAGGAGAAGATCTTTGAATGTGTTTTCCCATAGGGTCCAATGTTTAAACTATGATCCCCGCTGGCGGCCATCTTGGATAGAGCGCAGATCTGAAAAACAACCTTTTTGCAGGGGAACATCTAAGGACTATTTTGGCCAAGTTTGGTTTCAATTGGCTCAGTAGTTTCAGAAGAATTCCCATAGGGTCCAATGTTAAAACTATGATCCCCGCTGGTGGCCATCTTGAATATAGCGCAGATCTGAAAAACAACTTTTTTACAGGGGATCATCTACGGACTATTGTGGCCAAGTTTGGTTTCAATTAGGCAAGTAGTTTCAGAGGAGAAGATCTTTGAAAGTGTTTTCCCATAGGGTCCAATGTTAAAACTATGATCCCCGCTGGCGGCCATCTTGGATATCGCGCAGATCTGAAAAACAACTTTTTTGCAGGGGACCATCTAAGGACTATTGTGGCTAAGTTTGGTTTCAATTGGCCCAGTAGTTTCAGAGGAGAAGATCTTTGAATGAAATGTTTACGCCCGACGGACGACGGGCGAAAAGTGATGGCAAAAGCTCTCCCTGGGATTAGCCAGGTGAGCTAAAAATTAAATCTGATGGAACATCATCAAAATATTGCAGACTATCATCATATCAATTTGACTAATCGCTGAAGCTTGTTACCGGTAATTATTATGGTGTAATTTAATAGCTTGAGTTGATAACAAGCGATATACAAGCCTCGCTTATAATGAAACCTATATACATAACTGTTGAGCTATGCATACAAAATGTATAATTTACATGTATTTTGTAGTGTTTCAGGTTAATTTTCTTTTCTCTAATGATATGTAAATTTAAAAGTTTAAACCAGTTTCGTCCTGTTAGATAAATTTTCATATTCAAGTTATGTTGAATGCTTCCTACCAAATCTATTTGGAATGCAATTTTTGGTGTTTACCATTTATCATTATCCTGATTACCAAATTTTATCCATTCTTGATAATTAAATTTAAAAATTCCAAAATGCTCGGCAAGCTTTTTACTATCTCTAGTGGATAAAATATAGTACTGAACAGGATCTTGTGGTGTAATCTATGTTTATCAGGAGCTTAGTTTTGAGGTATTCTTGTGTGTTTTTTTTGTTTTGTCTTTGTAATGTTGTCTTAATAAATTGCAATGTTTTTTTTTAATTTTTGTTGTTTTTTTCTATTTTCCCTGGCTTTCTCACTTTTTGCTTTAAAATTCGTTTGCCAGTGTATTTAAAAAAAAATTAAGTAAAACTGTTGTCCTGTGGCAAATATAAGCTGATTAGACAACGATTCAAGTTTATAAAATTATACAATTATGGCCTTTTGCAGAGGTGAATATGCTTTTTTATTGATATGTAAATCAATATTTACCGAGACCATTGGTCAAGGGGAATAACTGGGTTTCCAGGTCAATAAAAAAGCCTATTCATCCATGCAAAAGACCATGATTGTTGTATTATATAGTTATTATGACATCATGAAGTGAATATCACTCCAGAAGGTGAATACGTTTATTTATTGACTTCTAATGATCCTGTTGCAAATATAGTGTAAATTCAAGACAACAATATAATACTTTTGTTTTTTTGGAAGTATGACAGCATTTATTTATTCAATAGGTCTGGAATCCAGTTTCATTGCAACTGGTATCTGAGGCACTCATTTATGTCCTCAAATAAAAAAGAACACCTGCATTAAAACAGGCCTAGGCCTCTACATTAACTTTGATTTGGATTTGTCTAATGGACAAGTAAACTTGAGATTTACTTGCCCGGAATGATTTGTAACTTATCCAAACTGTACAGAATTTCATTTTATTTGAATTTTTTGCTTGTCCTGTTCCAAATAGGACAGGCCTTAGTGTAGAGCCCTGTAAAAGTCCCTTATTGAAACACTTGCACTCTAGACACATACCAGATACTGTACTTTGAAATCATACAGTTGAAATGTTAAAATCATCAAAGGACAAGGTGCGATAAGGGGCTAATTTGGCCCTAAATTTTGGTGATTTTTTTAAGTTGCACTTGAATTTTTTCTTTAATGTTGGTTTGAAAGTTCAGACCCCGCTAATGGAAAAAATACAAAATTTAGAACCCATGACGTCACAATAGATACAGTTCTGATGTCATGTTAAAGCTACTTTTCAACGTTTACATAGAAATATAAGGAATTTTGCATATTTTTGAATGGTTTTTCTAGCCGTAGATATAGAGCACATTCAAGAACCAACTAGATAATTTACCAACTTGTTAGTACAAATGTATTGGACCTCCCATATAAATATTTTTCTGGTTCTTGCCTGTGCTCTATGTTTCCGCATGAGAAAAGGTAGTCAAAATTAGTCAAATTTGTCATTTTTTGACAAAATGTGCAATTTGTCCCAATTTCTACACTGAAAAACTCTGTAATCGTACATCAATACTTGATCAATCTACCTGTTAATTGTTAACCAATATCCATAGAGCATTTCAACAAGAAATATTGTGAATTTAAGCATACTTATTTTTTGAGGCCAAATAAGGCCTACTCCTTTCTGTGGAAATAAAAAGATCTGAATATCTGGGAATTTCTCTGTTTTCTTATTTTCGAAGACAGGAAATCCAAATTAGGCTCCTTTCTCATCCACTTTATTATTCCTAAGTTTTAAAGGTAGGGCAATGCATTAATTTAGCCTTTTTTAACATTTTACATTGGTAGGTAAAAGTAAAAGTAAAGAAATGAATGTCAACATGATATCAACTAAGTTTCTATTAACTAATTTGTAAGTTCAAAGAGGCATAACTCTTGGAACTTTGCTGGAATTGAATATGTCCTTACTGCAGATAAAGTTTCATGAAATTTTGCCAAATTGTATCAGAACATATTTGCTTTAAAGATTTGGCAATTTGAAATGAATTGTAGATCTCTTGCCATTGGGATTAAGAGGGTTAACAGGTATGAGAACTTCAAATGTTTTAAGAAATCAAATGTACTAGTAGGAATAATATTGACAAGTGAATCGTGTAATAAGGTTTTGATTTTGTAAAGTAGCACTATATGTAGCACAGGCTAGCATAAACTGTGCCAGACTTCACAAATTCAGAACAAAATAAAGGCACTTATTTTTTTTTTTCATGTCTTGAATAGTTAGATAAATTTTGATACAAAATTGGTCAAATCTTCATGCTCAATGTGAACCTTATGTAGAACTGTATGTTTGATTGAAGAGCCAGATCTCTGTGCTCAAACAAAATTATTATTTTTCATTTAGGAAAACAGCAGTTTGGTGGGCTTTGCCCACTTGCTATTGAGCATTTGACTTATTGCATACATATTAAGAATTATGTTGATTTCTTTCACAGAGAAGTGCACTGAAAGTTTTATTCTTAGTAAAAATTGTCCTCAAATTATGGCCATTATTAATTGAAAATTATAAAAGGGAGGTAATAAGTAAAAAGATCAGTTTTTTTTCCAAAATTGCAGGACTTTCCCACAGAAATCAGGAGGATTATCACCTACATATATGAGTACCCCTTCCTTTCTCCTGAGGGTTCCTCTTTGTCCATTTGTTAAATCTAAATAGCAAAAAAAACTTAGGTGTCCACTATCATCTGATCATCAGACTTTTTCGGGCAAAGAAACAACCAAGAAATAAACTTTGCATGGCCTCATGCACATGTTTTGCATTCACTAAGGCCATACAAACTTAATTAACTAGTTCTCAAGCCATGTTTTATTGAAACTAATGAGGGAGGGACGGAGGTGATATTATTTTATCTTCTTATTTCTCAAAATAGGACAAGGCTGCTTTTAACATTGTCACTGTAAAAAAAACACGAAAAATGAAGTGCCAGGGAGATGATTTTTTTTTTTGAAATGGCAATAAATAGCGTCAAGGAGGGGCTTTTTCAAGCCTCCAGCCAGATGAGAAAGATCAAGAGGACTAACAAATTAACTTTGCATAGTCTTATGTACAAACCTATTCCAGTTTGTCCATATCTGTGACTCATTCTTGTCCCGCAATTGATTGCATTAAAACATGGACAAAATAATGGCATGTTCTCTTTTTCATATGCATTACTTAAAATATATTCATTTCCATACACTAAATTAGAAAGCAGGTGGCTTGTCAGAAGAACTGTTATGTATGCATCTGGTTTGTCAATAAAAACGTCTTTATTTTCCCTTCTGAGGCAGCTTTCATGGTATTCTGTAAATATATAAATGAATCAATTAATAAAATAACTGTTTGCATGTTTATTTATATATTAGATTAAGTGTAAATGTATGTAACATTAAAAGCATAGTTCTGAATTTATTCTATGCCTAGCATCAACCTAGAACTCGGAACCTAAGAAAGAAAGGGAGAGAGGGAAAATAACAACCAAAAATTTCAAATGAATAATGCAAAATCTTTTATAAATATATAATATTTTATCAAACATATAAATGTATATGCTTTAGAACAGATTCCACAATTTTATATTTGAATTCTGACTGACATTAAACTGTTCATTTAACTTATTTCTTTCTTGAAGAGTGTCAACCCCTATAATTTGAAACAATACACAATTTTTTGTTTTTATTTAAAACATTTGAAAACTCATCAAGCCCATTCAAGCAATGAATGTGTGTACCAATTTTATTCTGTGTAAACTTGGCATCAACTTTATTTTTGAAATCAAGGAGGGTACATGTATGTATATAAGGCAAACAAACAAAACAAGAATTTTTGAAAAAACTTTCGTTTAAAGTCAGCATGCTCAGTTTTGTGAGTTCAACTGAATCTAGTGATGACATTTTTTGGGGGGTATTTTCCCCCATTTCAGTTTATGTCAGTCCTTCTCTAACAGTGGCGGATCCAGAGTTTCTGCTAAGGGGGGGCCCGACCAATATTTTTTTCAAAAGGGGGGGCCCGGAACCCATTTTTTTTAAAAACCCCTAGGAATTTTAAATATTTTCTGGACTAAGGGGGGCCCGGGCCCCTCCGGCCCCCCCTAAATCCGCCACTGTCTAAACAGGTTTCTATTTGTTTGTTGTCTCCTTAATTGATCATTAAACTACCATTTTAGCTGCAAAAAAAAATTTAAAAAAATCTTGGCCTAAGGGCACGAAGGGTGACATTAGTGTTTCCAACCAATACCAAATAAATGAAACAGTAATTCTTAAACAAGTTAAAAGGTACAATGTACAAGGTAGAAGCAGGAGCAGCTAAAGGCATACAAAACTGTCTGTGTAAAGATAAAACATATAGCTCTAACATTGTTTCCAGTTTATTACATATATTTCCCACATCGAGATAGTTAAATTTTCACATTTTACAAGTTCGGTGTTTACTCGAGAACTTTAAAATGTGAAAATTTAACTATCGAGATGTGAGAAATTATCATAATAAACTGGACATTAGAAATTGTGCTACCCCCGGTACAAGACCTTGTGACAGAAAATTACCAGGCAACTTCTCATAGGTATGTGGAATGGCAAGTGCATTGTACTTTCTATATTGGTACACAAATTTTCTGTAATTTTGTGGTTATAAATGTGAGAAAAATAATAAAACACTGTTGAAAATGCAAGATTTACGAATCTCAGATTCAATCTGGTAAGATTTCAATGGATCTCTGACTCTGCAAGCCTTGTCAGAGAAAAATTAAAATCTTACCCTTGGGTGTCTGAGATTTCTCGATCTTGACTTTTCACCGGTGTTAGCTATAGATTGGCCTAAGTTTACTTTAGGGGACCCTGTCCTTGTGTAACCGGAGAGCATGAATCTCCTTACAAAATTGACTAATGTCAACTTCGGGGATCAAACCTGGGACCTCTAGCAATTCAGCCAGCCACCTAACCAAATGAGCTAAAGAAATATTGTGTTAGTTCAGTCGATTTTTACTGGCTATATATCTACTATCTACTCCAACGCAGGTAAGCTGTCCTGTCACACTTGATAGCTAACTATATCCCTAACCTAAACACTAACCACAGGACACTAACTCTAGCCCTAACCCATAACCCTAACAAAAGTTTACTGCAATAAATGTAAATGCAAAAAATCACCACACTAAAGTATAGGTGATTTGCCAATTACCGACTTTGGTTCCTTTCTTTAAAATTTTGACTCAATCAACGTCACGTGACACCGGACAGGTTGTCACATTTACCGAAGAAACCCTTACAAATCAGCATTCTGGTATATGAAATCTATTGGGATATAAAGCAAATCAAACAGGCTTATAAAAGGTCATATTATTTTGATAAAGTTCACCAAAGTCGAGGTTTGGAATCCTTACAGGTCAAGAGAAAATAATTTTTACATTTTGGTTAGTTTACGTTGGAAACTACATGTAACCGTGTTTGTCCGGTCTAGAGTTGCGTCCCTTTGTCCAAGTTTGTAAAACGCGAGGTCAAATTCGGGAATTCCGTTTGAATTGGCAAATGGTCTATTGGGTCCCCTAAAGTAAATGAAGGCCTTAATAATCTTTTTTATCAGTCTTTCTGTTTTAAGAGATGACAGCCATAGCAAGTTTTTTTACCTATATCTGTTAAAAATTTGTAGAGAGATACAAATGCAGACATCTTTTCCATTTTCAGAGGGTCTGAATGATTGACATGCCGTTCAGTTCCATCAGCATGCATATTCAGGTATTGGAAACCATCTTTAAATACACTTTCGAAAGACACAAAGGGTTTTACTGTGTTGTTTGTGGTCCCTGTCTGAATGTCAACAGTATATTCGTTGTGCTCCACTGTAGTGCTACTAAAATTCTGTCCAAATTCACATCCTGTAATTACTTGGGGAACAAATTTTATATCTTCATACTTTTCCAGCGCTTCTTGCATGTATGCGTACGCGCGTTTGTTTTTTGAGTCTTCATGGCAAATGCGTACTGTTCTATACTTGCACTTATGAAGTCTTGAAGTCTGTCTGAACAGTAAGAGGGATAGGAATAATTTTGAGCGATGGAAGCCCATTCTGATTCTCACTCTACTTTCACTTTGATCGCGGTTTTGTAAGTAGCGATAACTCGGACCAAGCTATGCTCGGACCACAAAACTCGGCCCAAACAATACCAGATTTCGCTAAAAATCTCCTTGGAGCTTTTTATCATAAGCATAAAAACAACAACAACAAATCATTATGCACTTTAAAATCAGCAAAACTACACATTTTGTGAATAGTTCTATTACAAACCTTCCATTTTCATGTCCTTATATTTATCATTTTAAAATTTTTGTCAAAATGCGCATTTCAACAAAAGAAAAAAAAAAAGAAAAAAGAAAATATCCAATGAAAATGAAAAATATGGACATGCGAACTAGTGTCGCGGCAAAGTTACCTGTAAATCGTCGTATTTGAACTTGACATGGAAAGATTTTAGTACACTTTTTACAGCCACATTTTCCAACGATTTAATACGAAACACATCATTTTATAAAAAAAAACTAGAAAATGTGTTTATAAAACACGGATGCCCCACCGACAAATCTATCGCAATTATTTAGATAACCTTGGCCAATCATCAATGGAATTAAGTTCCCTGTCACTGAATTTGGATGGAAACATCAAGAAGAACTGATACAGATGCATGATTATTCATTAAATATTTATTTAGAAATGGGCGTAAACAAAAATTACCCAACTAAAGTCGCTGAAGCATAAATTATTGGTCAGGTTATAAAATCAACCATGAATTATGCAGTACTCACTATGGTGATTCATTTGACTAACCACCAAGTTGCTAATAAATTTGCCTAATGCAAAAATTTAACAATATCAATCAAGTGTAAAATGTAGGTCAAAGTCAACGAATTTAGTTTTCACAAAGATGAGTTATTTCATGAAACATCATAATGTTATATTGTGTAGTTGTATAGAAATGGACTTAAAACACTAAATTTACCGAAAGTCACTCAAGCGTAAAATGTAGGTCAAAGACACTAAATTGTCCTTGATTTGGATAGCACCCATCAAGGTGATTTGTTTAATAAAACACCATAGTGATATCATGTTTAGTAGTTGCAGGGACTAGTCCCTGGTTGTTGAGTAATGGACTTAAACACAAAATTTATCAAAAGTCACTTAAGCGTAAAATAGGTCAAACCACTTAATTCTAGATGATATGGGTAGTACTCGGCAAGGTGAATAATTTGATGAAACATCATTGTAGTATGATGTGTAGTTGTTGAGAAATGCACTTAAACGCAAAATTTAACAAAAGTCACTCAAGCGTAAATATAGGTCAAAGCCACTTAATTCTCAATGATTTTGGTAGTACTCATCAAGGCAATTAATTTGATGAAACATCATTGTCATATGATGTGTAGTTGTTGAGAAATTGACTTAAACACAAAATTTAACAATAGTCACTCAATGGTGAATAAAAGGATAAGCATAAAATGTAGGTCATGGATCCCTAATTGTTGGCGAATCTGGTAGTACTTACCAAGGTGCATATATTCTGATGTATAAATTAATAATATTAAAATATTACAAGAGGTTACCAAAATATAGACATAAATTCAAAACTTAACATCGGGTGTAACCTTTTTAGGGAACTTTTGGTTTCTGTTTTACGAACTAGATAATATAAGAACTATTTCACTGAAAAACTGACATCTTTATTTCTCAACGTGCACTAGAAAAAGCTATTAACACACAAAAACTATTCCGGACAAATATGAACAAATTCCGGATTGTAAATATGAATATAATATCCCCCGCTCAAAGAAAAATACATATTTTTCATGAAAGTAGAATTCTGTGAACAATAACGAATATAAGTATACAATTATTACAATAAGATATTCAAATGTGTAAGTAAGTAAGTAAGTAAATTTTATTGATATAAAGACCAAACAATGATCCATCATCAATTAACATATATCTTAACAAAGAAACAAGAATGTACATAGATATATTATCAAATATGTTGTCACAGCTGAGGAAGATCAACAGAGTTGTCTTTCTTTGGTCATAAAACATTGACAATTAGAGCTATCTGTGTATGGCTGTATATATTGTCCCCATGCTAAAATAGAAAGACGCAATGCAATAGTTCTAAGATGTCTGAGCAAAAAAAAAAAAAAAAAAGAAAATAAACACTGAAAATATCTAACTTTTCGAAGTCAACAATTTCTATCATCAAATTCACACTCATTATTTCATACTAGGTACATCTCATAGAAGCTTACATTTTGCTCAATATGCACTTTTTCGATGTTCAAATTTGAGTACATTCTTAAAGTAAAATCTTTCAGTGTTCATAGATATAGTTCAGCAGAGCCCTAACTCTTATAGAAAAAAAATGTAAACGTACACCAAATACATGATAATCATGGGTTATGTAGACGTTCCAGAAAAATAATAATACTTTTTCACGCACTATCACTGCCGGCGTTTCACTATCTTACGCGCTATCTCACATAAAAAATAAAATAAGCCTGGGACTGGTAACAAATGAATATCAACAGGAAGCGACGTCTACAGGGGTTTATTTCTGAACTAACTCAACACCACAGAACACAGATTTCACCACTCATGTTTATGTCTAATACACACATGCTCTTGCTCTGATGCAACTCCAAATTTTAGTACCTAATAATGCGCTTAAAGAGTAATTCTACTACTCATCACTGATGCACATCATGACATCATGTCTAAAAAACATGTCGACTTCTCACAAGTGTCCTCACTGTTTTCTCTGGACATTTTCATTTACAATTATCTTACTATTGGTAAAAAAAATTAAATCGTGCACATAAACGAAATACTATCCAAAACATATCAATGTAGAAAAAATAAACAATGCATAATCATAGCAATTAATTCGATTTCACGAGAAAGATCTCGCTGAAATTTTTTGATTGTTTTTATAGAAATTTCTTATATTATAAGTCGCGCAAATACAAACACACAAAAATGTCAGAACTAAAGCTCCCTGTGTGAAATTTACCGTTGAACTGTTGATTACCGACTAAAATTGTCCCATACACTTAAATTGTCAACAATATGAATCAGCAGAAAAAAAATGAGTGTCTTTCAGATCTTATAGTATACTGGTCATTATTTTTTTTTCTTTGCCGCTAAAACAAAGTACTTGAAATGTGAACATGAGATAGATCTGTTACTATATACAGAAATCTCACTGACTGTTACTATATACAGAAATCTCACTGACTGTTACTATATACAGAAATCTTACTGACTGTTACTATATACAGAAATCTCACTGACTGTTACTATATACAGAATACTATATACAGAAATCTCACTGACTGTTACTATATACAGAAATCTCACTGACTGTTACTATATACAGAAATCTCATTGACTTCAACTATTTACAGAAATAAAATCAGAATAATGTCACAGTAACGACGGAATATTGATACTTTGTCCACTGCCTAATGGGAAAAACGGAATGTGCCTTTGTGAGAAAGATCTCACAAGATGTATCCATTAAAACTAAAATTTTCAGACAATATCTTCTCATGAGAAAGATCTCACGAAATGTATTCATTTAAGCAAAAGGTATGTAAGACATTTTCTTCTCATGAGAAAGATCTCATGAAATGTATTCATTGAAACTAAAGGTATATCAGACATTTCTTCTCATGTGAAAGATCTCACACAATGTGTCGATTAAAACGAAAGTTAAATAAGACATTTTATTTCTTCTCATGAGAAAGATCTCACAAATTATATCCATAAAAACCGAAGGTATTTATACATTTTATTTTCTTGTCATGAGAAAGATCTCACGAAATTTGTAGGGGGGGGGGGGGGGCAAGGGTATTAACTGTTATTGTGTTATTGGGTAAAATTGATTCTCTGTTAGCTGTTATTGCAAAATATAATGTTGTGTTAGCTGTTATTGGGTAGTTCTGTGTTAGCTGTTATGATGAATATTCAGTTCATTGTTTGCTGTTATTGAACAGTTCAGTTTGATGTTATTACAAAGAAATACCCCAAAATTTTCGCGATTTTTCCTTTCACTTCTAAGTTCGATTTCCCCCTTTTCAAATCCCCCCGTCCACGCCTGCTGCGTTATGATATGTAGCTGTTGCCTACAACTGTATAAGTTGTTAATCTACATTTGACTATAGAGTCGATTTTGTAAATTAACTTTTTATTTGCTGTGGTTAATTTGACCAGCGTTTTCTTTATAGTTCAATTTGAAATAAATTGATTGATTGGTCTGTTAGAGTTTAACGTCCAGTGAGCAATATTTCAGCTATATCAGGAAAAGAACAAGTCAACAAAATATAAGAAAGAGAAGAAAGGATCAATTATGGAAGGGACAACAGGGACAACGAGTTTTGATTGCCACTGGAAAAGGGGAGGAATGGATAGGGACAGGAAAATTAGCCTTCTATACGAGTCACAGAGACTCTGCTTTCTTTAGACAATATAGATTGATTGATTGATTGAATATTGTTTAACGTCTACTCAGCAATATTTCAGCTATATCAAGACGAGAACAAGTTTGTTAATAAATAATCACTTTGGGGTATGGAAAGGGCCATGGGACGGGAAATTCTGACTGCCACTGGAAAAGTAGGGTGAAATCGTCAAGGGCGGGAAATTTAGCCTTGTAGCCGATCACCTACGGATCACCCCAAAAAGAGCTTGCTACAAGGGTTCTTTAACGTGCAGGAAGCGTGGCATTTCTTCCAACACGTGGACCTGAGTTTACATCCCATCCGAAAGATGGGTTGTGTATTTATTAATCCCGCACAACCACGGAATGGGTCCTATTTCTATATCCCGGGACCCTCGGGGTCAGCCTCCGTTTAGGAGGGGTCCCACCCCGCAAGCCGGAGATACTAGGTCCTATTTCTATATCCCGGGGTTCCCTCGGGGTCCTCTGTTAGGAAGACTCATACTCCAAGCTCAGAGGATGCTGCGGGCCTATTCATAAGCCGGGACCGCGCACGGCGGTTAGACAATATAGAAGAGACCTTTATACTGCATAGAGCGTTGCATTTCTTCACACAGTTTGGCTACAATGGTTTGCGGTCAGGCTTTCTGTATTATGATCTGACGACCTTGCAAAGACAGGACATTCCCCTATCCACCAACTGGGGACGCGCCCGGCAGCTCTGTAGCCGGAGCCCCTGAAAATTGATTCAGGTGCCGGGAATTTGAAATAAAATAAACTCCCATCACAACATACATTTTATAACCTCAAGACTTACCACGTTTTTCGTAGAATTTTATATACTTGTTGCCCCTTTTTATATCATAAAATTTAACGGTGTTTTGGGATTTTTTTGCTCAAATTCCAAGTTAGGATTAGCTTGATTAACAAGAATGTAGACGAAGAAGTTATACAGTTGTAGACAGTAGCTATAGGATTAAAAAAACAGTCAAATACTGAACTATATAGAAATCAGAATAGACTAGATATGATAAATTAGACGAATGAATAATAATTCATCTTTACGACAAGAGTTGAAATTGAAAAACACTCATACAAGAAGTGAAATAGAATGATGAGAAAAGAAATTTAATCAATGATTATTCACACATACTGATTTTGAAAGTTGTTCGAATCTTCGATTAACATGTTGAAAAAAATCAAAGCAGTAAGACAATGTAATACATATTCAACTGTGCATTTCATTCCTAGCATCACTAAGACAATACTTTTTGTGGCATTTGAGTTTGTCAGTTCTGAGATAGAACTCAATAATTTTATTCACGAAAAGAATTAGACTTCATGCAAGCTGTTACTACTCAAGGGGGTAGAACTCTAAAAGTGTCTGAAAAATTCAACTAGCATATAAATCCAATACATTCTAAAAAAAGTTTAGGGCTATTGTATTTTTCGCCTTGTACAGTAATATTGAGTAACAAATAAAGTACTTTTTAGTCACCTGCCGTCCGTCCGTCTGTCCGTCCTGCATCAGTTTTCCACGACTTTTTTCTTAACTATTGGAGATATTGATCTGATATTTTGAATGTGAGTCTACATTAGTGAGTTACAGACCAAGTTTAAGTTTGGTTCATGTCCACTGATTTTTGACAGAGATATGGGCCTTGGACTTTGAAAATTTAGTAAAATGTCAGTTTTCTAGAGTGTTGCAAGTATTGATCTAATATTTTGTATGTGAGTCTACCTTAATGAGTTACAGACCAAGATTAAATTTGGTTCTGGTCCATTGATTTTTGATAGAGTTATGGGCCTTGGACTTTGAAAATTTTAGTAAAATGTCAGTTTTCCGCATTTTTTTTCTAAAGCATTGCAGGCATTGATCTGATATTTTGTATGTGAGTCTACCTTAATGAGTTACAGACCAAGATGAAGTTTGGTTTGGGTCCACTGATTTTTGGTTTGAAAATTTTAGTAAAATATCCGTTTTCCGCATTTATTTTCTAAAGCGTTACAGGTATTGATCTGCTATTTTGTATGCAAGTCTACCTTTATGAGTTACAGTGGTTCCGGTCCACTGATTTTTGATAGAGTTGTGGGCCTTGGATTTTGAAAACATATTTTTACCATTTTTGCTAGTGTAATAAAGCCTTGTCCTACCGGTAGGGGACTTGGTATTGCCTTGCAATACGAATAAGATCCACACTTGTTGATAATGAAGTTAATGAACATGTTTATGATGAACAATGATGGCCTATGAATGTATAACTTCTTCACAAGAAAGTTTTATTGAATAAGATGACTGTTATCAAAAAAAGTTTTACATTTATATGTTATCTGTTATTGACTTGATATACACTGTTAGCTGTTATCACTTATTTGAATTAACTGTTATCTTTTATTGGAAAAATCAATTTGCTGTTAGGCTGTTATGGGACCCCCCCCCCCCCCCCCNNTCGAACGGGTACAGTTTTATTTGCACTAACAGTAACGACAGATTTGGCTACCAATATTCCTATTTTATTTAGATAATCACTATTTAAACTAATTCCTTGTGTAACAAATCGCCACACACTTTTCCAAATTTGTTTTGTACTTTTCACTTTCATATTTTTAGAATTAACTTGCAAATTGTCAAAATTTAAGACGATTTTGTGATCAAATAAGTAGTTTGTCCCAAGAATAATCGGATGAGACGTTTGTGTCAACACATATACAAAAACCCAATGCTTTCTGTTTGGAACTTAATTTTAATTCGAGTTGTCCCTTTTATTTCAATACATTGATTATTTGCTAACGTTATCTTGTCTTGTACAATTTGGAGTGATTGTTTCCATGTATTTGGCAGAGAATCAAAAAGTTGGTGCGAAATTACATTAATTGAACTCCCTGTATCAATTAAGGCCTACAGCTTCAAATTGTCTATTTGAACGGGTAAATACAAAAATTTTGAGCTTAATATAGTGTCCGTTTCTCCACAGTCTGACGTGTCATCAGAAAATTCATAAGTATTAATATTGTTAGATGCTAAATTGTGTCTATTTCGGCTGGACGAAACACTACGTTTTCTGACACTTACTTTCGTCCGCCCGAGGGGACGTGCCCGGTGGCCCTCGGGTCCTGTATGTTTCCCAAATTTAAACACTGACAAGCTGCATGACCATGTTGGTTACAAAGTTGACATTGTATATTTGGATTAGGGTCGCCTTGTCCATTCCACAGGCAATGCCTTTGCATGTGGTTAGCCCCTTGACATTTATGACATGAAAATGAATTTCGGACATCCCTATTTTGTGTATTTTGTGGCCTACGTGGCTTTGGTTTCGACTGCATTTTAAAGTTCTTAGAAACTACAAGTTTTTCAACCATGTCAGTTAAATTTTGTACTTGACTACGTAATTCCACAATTTCAGAATTTTGTTGTGTTTGCTTGCTTTTTGTAGCGGCTGCAACTACTATTTCATCATGAATGCGATAGCCGCAGGCTTCGCCCATTTTAGCAGATGACAATGCACTGGCGCTGTCTTTATGGTTTCCAGCCCTGACAAAGAATGCCAATTTATCCGGAAGCCCTTTTATGAATTTAGGGAACGACCATTTGATTTTTATGGGGGGGGGGCTATGGTCAAATTTAAAATAAAAAGGCAGGACGCCAAAAATCTAGAAAAAAATAACCAGGACAGTACTTGTCCTGAAAAAAAATGCAGGATGGTAGAATTGGCTGTATAATTTTAAGGATATTGAAAAGAAAAAGTCAGGCGCGCGTCAGCGCGCAAAAAAAAATGCAGGCTTTCAATTTTCCAAAAATAAAAAGGCAGGATGGAAAATTTGACCATAGACCCCCCATAAAAATCAAATGGTTGCTCCCTTACAAAGAATTTCATGATCAGGTTTGGAAAGTAAATGTGCTTTTTGGACCAACTGACAATGATAGTCTTCGAGAGACTGTCCAGGCGAAAGCTTCATATTTTCAAAAATTTCATTTTCCATAAGAACAGTTGGGTTTTGCCAATCCAAATTTACATATTTTGCTTTAAATATTTGTACAAATGCGTTCCATGATTCTTTTTGTTCAATGGGCAACGAATTGAACCAAGTGACAGCAGGACCTGCAAGGTGTAAATGCAAAGCTGCAAGAATTCTCTTATGATCAGTCGGGAGTATGTTATGAAGGGTGGCATAAGATTCAAACTCATGTAAGAAAATAGAACCATTTTGATGGGGGTAACTCCCAAATTTTCTACATACTGCTAGATTTTCCATTACTGGCATATATTGACTAACCACTGCGTTTGTTGGTTGTGGTTGATTTTGTGAAAGTGTTGCTGGTGGACTGTTTGTGATGTGTGGGTCGTTTACCTGTGGTGTCAAGACAGGGGGAGGGGGGTAGGGGTGACAGTGAATAAATTCCGTCGTTCAAATCAAATGTTCTATGAAATAAAGTTTAACTTAAGTGACTGGATCCTTGTGGTAGAGCAGAAATATCAAATTGATTTCTAGCGTCCAGGTAATTATCTGCTTGATCCGAATCACTGTCTGATGAGTCGGTTTCTGAAACTGTCATAGTATTTCAAATCAAGTATACCCGAAATGTTTTTCTCATGTACAGTGAGAAAGATCTTACTTATACTATAACAACCCACCTCAGAAAATAAACACAAAATAAATTTTATGAGGAAGACCTCACATTTTGTCCCAAATTAAAATGAAAAACAAACGCAGAACAAAATTCGCTCCATGATAGGTTTATTGTAATGAGGAAGACCTCACTTACAAAAATAATGAAAAACAATAAAAACTGGAATTTGTCAAGCTAAGACATAACTCATTCGGGTGATTTTTCGATGAAAAATTCCGTTCCAATGAAAATCTGTGGAACACGTGGTCGAATCTGCAGACGATCGACTGCCTCAAATTTGTCTTTTTTTTTCTTACTCGTTCAGAAAAAGGTCAAACATTTTCAAATACTGCCAATCCATTTAGGTTCTCCACCATGTAACCTTTTTAGGGAACTTTTGGTTTCTGTTTTACGAACTAGATAATATAAAAACTGACATCTTTATTACTCAACGTGCACGAAAAAAGCTATTAACACACAAAACTATTCCGGACAAATATGAACAAATTCCGGATTGTAAATATGAATTCTACTAATGTATATAATACGGGACGTACGTACTGACGGACGGACGGACAAGGGTAAATCTATATGTCCCTTCCACTTCGTCGCGGGGCATAAAAAAAGATTGATGCAAATCACAGTACAATTTTTGTAAAGACACAAATTTTGCTCCAAAACTTGGATAATTTTTGCTTTTTTAAAAATATACCCTGCGAAACTTTTACGGCACTTCATGGTGTTTTTTTAGTACACTTTCTATTTTCTCCAAAATATTTAATCAGATACAAAATTTATATAATTGAAAAGATAAAACATCGATGCATCTCGTGGTATATTTTTCTTTAAATTTAGTTGAAAATTCACAGTTTTTGAACTCCAAAATTTTCATCTAAAAATTGTACGATATTGGTCACATCAGTCCAAATTTATCAGCACTGTAAAAAATAATTCCTACATAAATTATATATGGCTATAAAGCCAATACAAATAGCCTTATCTTGGTAAAATTTCGTAATTGGGGGATGGAGTTTGACATGTAAACTAGCGATTTGAACCAATTTTCTTGACACATGTGATTTTCAGTTTTATTGGACGGTTTCTCGATAATTTCAGCACGAGAAATATATACAATTCTTAATAAGGATTTCATTGTTGTGTGAATGCAAATTTTATGTTGTAAATTAGCGATAAATCAGCTTTTCGGCAAAATTTTTAGAATAATTTTATGTTGAGTAAAATCAAAAGTTACAGCTTTTTATTCGATCAAACTGGTTTGTTAAATAATTAGTTTCAAACCCCTTTTACAATACACTGCAAGCGAGCTAAGCACTGGGATGTTCCTTGAGAAACTTACAACATTAGAATTTATCTAATTTGACTTCTTTTATACATATTTATACATTTACACATATATTTTTCCTATCTTTATTGTCAACATAGACTATAGCAATAATCACTGTTATATTGATATATGTACATAGAGTATCAAATAATGTATTTATATTTTATAATTGTTATATTAACATGGAGACGGACTTTTCATAAGCTGTGTTTGTTTCCGGATCCAGGATTGAAAAATTATGAGATATATATAGATGTAATTCTTTATTTAACTAGAAAACACGAGGGGGGCTTTATAAACATAAGTGGATGATATAAATCGGATAATGGTTTTTATGAAATAAAAACGATACGCTAGGCTATGGAATAGCCTTGGATAGAAAATTGCGTGTTTGATTGACAAGGGTGTGGTGGCTCATGGTGTATTTGTATACTCAAATCAATACTTGAAGTAAGCCTTTCTCAGTGTACTTCTGTGTAATTTCTTCTGTTGGTCTGCACATGTGATAAAACAGTCACTGATTCGATCAAACCTCTAATTTTAAGTAGTTTCGTGCTTTTTTTTGTTCTTGCATTCTCCTAGGGTAGCTCTTTATTCTTCCGCAAAAAACGTTAAACAAAGCGTGATTTTAGTTTGTGGAGATACTTAGGCAATGGAGAACGAAAGGTGGAAAGAGATAGAATTGCGTTTTTTGCGGAAGAATAAAGAGCTACCGGTGTTTATTTGTGTGAGCTGTAAAAGGTTTATGTTTCGAAGCCAAGTACATCATGAGCCACCACACCCTTGTCAATCAAACACGCAATTTTCTATCCAAGGCTATTCCATAGTCTAGCGTATCGTTTTTATTTCATAAAAGCCATTATCCGATTTATATCATCCACTCATGTTTATAAAGTCCCCTCGTGTTTTCTAGTTTTAAATTTATACATTACTGTTCTTATTCTTTTTATCATATCTATATTCATAAATCTGGCTAAGCGATATTGCAATACCAATCCCACCATCCTCTACAAACCTGTTCCCAGTACCACCTATAGTAAATGCTTATAATACTTTTCAACTTCCACAAGGAAACAGAAAAATTAAGGTGAGACGTTACTAAATGGCTATGTCTTACTTTCTCATGAAAATTTGCACACAAGTAGATCTTAATGACTTACATCGGAATATCAACTTTTTAATAGGGGTCATGGATCACTTAAGCAAGATATTTGACATTGAAAACGCGATCTTTGGGGTACAATTTTACAAAGACATAACGTAAAAATGGCAATTTCACACCTGAAAATGTTACGTTTTTCGACATATCTACAAATGCAGCGATTACATACTGTCCAAAAACTAACACAAAGAAGAGGAAGAAATTGCGAATCCATTGATATATAGAAAACCATATGTCATGGAGCATCTTTTTTCTCTATGTAAGCGCAAACTTTTGCAAGAGGTGTAAAAAATGCCAAACGTAAGGTTGTATGTCGACGTTACAATGTATAACGTAGCGTTTTCGCATAGATTTCATATCCAATGATTTTGTATTGTAGGCAAATGACCATAATATTCCACGTAAAATTCCGGAATAGACGGTTATTACTTTTGAAGATAATTTTTCTGAAAACGACAGTAAAAGAATTGCTTTTTTTTAAATAATTTCCCTTCCAGAAAAATGGCAAACACTAAATTGCGCAAATAGCCTTAATTTGTTGGAATTCCCGATAAAATTACTAAATGTCTTTAATGAATTCATTTATTTGTTTATCTATCTTTTTTTCTTGATAGATAATCATCTATCGATTTTATTTTATTTTATTTTATTTCATTTATTTATTTATTTTGTTAAATACATATATATGTTGGGATACTTCTTATTTATACAAGCAAGTCGCAATACATAGAAAAGCAGTGGCGGATCCAGACTTTCTGCTAAGGGGGGGTCCGACCAATATTTTTTTTCAAAAGGGGGGCCCGGAACCCAATTTTTTTAAAAACCCCTAGGAATTTTAAATATTTTCCGACCTAAGGGAGGGGCCCGGGCCCACCCGGGCCCACCCCTAAATCCGCCACTGAAAAGGGAGTCAAAATATTGGTCTCTCGTATTTGACGACATGAATTGCTTTCTGAACAGTAACTGTTGAAAAATAATTTCATTGGCGTATCCGGAGGGAGGATTCCAGGAATTTGACCCGCGGAGGGAGGATTCCAGGAATTTTACCCGCGGAGGGAGGATTCCAGGAATTTGACCCCTATACCTTTTCCTTTAAAATTTTTATATTTCGCGTAGAATTTAGACAAAAATGTCAAAAAACCGGATTGCAACCTTCTTTGATGACTGGATCCGCTTGTGAATAATTCGTTATTTTTTCTGTGTTTGAAGATTTGTTGTTTTACACCAAGTGACTAATATTTCTACTTTATAATGGGAAGAATAAAAGTATAGGTTTGATATTTATACCATACAATTACGCGGAACAGACCTTATTTTTGCCAGCACATTACGGAAACGTATTGATG
>MJUU01017955.1:0-18460 GCA_002080025.1 Modiolus philippinarum
GTATTAAATCTGCAATTACTGTTTTCAGTTTATTGTGTGGCAGGGTTGAAGGAATTTTGGGAAATATGCATTACATAGGTTATAAGTGGAACCCCTGCCCAAATTTTTTTGGAGAAAGTGTCTGAAATTATGTGTAATGACAAAAGAGCCTTGATTTGGTTGCCATGGAAACAAAACCAGAAACTTATTTTTTTGGAAAATTTGGGTTTTCTAATAAAAAAAAGAACGAATTTTGAGAAATATGTATTACATAGGTTTTAAGGAGAACCCCTGCCCAATTTTCTTTGGAGAGAGGTCTAAAATTGGATGAAATGGACAAAGAGCATTTGGTTGCCATGGAAACAAAACCAGAGATTTACTTTTTTATAAAAAATCAGTTTTTTTTTATAAAAAAGAAGGAATTTTGAGAAATATGTATTACAAAGGTATTATGGGGAACCCCTTCCCAAATTTTTTTGGGAAAGTTTCTGAAATTATGTGTAATGGACAAAAGAGCATTTCGTTGCCATGGAAACAAAAGCAGAACCTTATTTTTTTTGGAAAAATTATGTTTTTTGATAAAATAGAAGGAATTTTGAGAAATATGTATTACAAAAGGTATTAAGGGGAACCCCTGCCCAAATTTTTTTTTGGGAAAGTGACTGAAATTATGTGTAATGACAAAAGAGCATTTGGTTGCCATGGAAACAAAACCATAACCTTATTCTTTGGGAAAAATCAGGTTTTCTGATAAAAAAAGAAGGAATTTTGAGAAATATGTATTACATAGCTTATAAGGGGAACCCCTGCCCAATTTTATTTGAAAGGGTCTAAAATTGAAAGTTATGGCCAAAAGAGCATTTGGTTACCATGGAAACAAAATCATACACTTATTTTTTTTGTTTATCTGGTGTTTTGATAAAAAAAGAAGGAATTTTGAGAAATGTGTATTACAAAAGGTATTGAGGGGAACCCCTGCCCAAATTTTTCGGGGGAAATGGTCTTAAATTGTGAGAAATATCAAAAGAGCATTTGGGTGCCATAGAAACAAAACCAGAACCCATATCTTTTTTTTTTTTTTAAAATGGGTTTTCTGATAAAAAAGAAGAAATTTTGAGAAATGTATATTACATAGGTTATAAGGGGAACCCCTGCCCAAATTTTCTTTGGAAAAAGGTCTGAAATTGGGTGTGATGGACAAAGAGCATTTGGTTGCCATAGAAACAAAACAATATTTAATTTTTTTTTGAAAAATCTGGTTTTCTGATAAAAAAAAGAAGGAATTTTGAGAAATATGTATTACAAATATTATTAAGGGGAACTCCTGCCCAAATTTTTTTCTGGAGGGAGTCTCATAATGCCTTGAAATCTGATATGGGAGTTCGTTTGGGAGACTTTTGTGCTTCGCTTGCGAACACAGTTATCACTTGTTATTATTCTTCTTTCTTTCTTCTCGTCCGGATGAACTTGTCCGAGTAGATCTCAGAGACCTTTTGACCTAGAGCTTTGAAACTTTGTATCATGTAAGCCCCATGTATGTAGTTGTGCATAATCTAAAAAAAATTTAGATTGGGGTCCATTAAGGGTACATTTGGGGGCTCAAATAGGGGTGGGGTCCTCCATGTTAACCCTATGGGAAAATGAAATTTAGAATTTTTTTCACCATTTTTTCACTGTATCTTGAAAACTAGTAAATGTAACTCCATGAAACTTCATAGGAAAGATGTTTGTCATGTGAGAAAGGGTCCCACAGGGTTAGAAATTTCAAAATTGGAACCGTTGCCATGGAAACGATACAAAAAAATTGAAATTTTGAGAAAATGCATTTATAATTGATAATTGTATTTTCATTACAGCTATATGTATTATTTAGGTTATAAGGGGAACCCCTGCCCAATTTTTTTAACAAGGCATCTGGTTGCCATGGAAACCAAGCCAAAAAGCTATAATTTTGTTTAATTAGTACTGTTGCCATGGAAACCATTCAAAAAATTGAAATTTTTAGAAGACACGTTTATTATTGATAATTGTAATTTCATTACAGCTATATGTACTATTTAGGTTATAAGGGGAACCCCTGCCCAATTTTTTTTTAAACAAGGTATGAAATTCATTGTTATGGATAATGGAGCATTTGGTTGCCATGGAAACCAAGCCAAAAAGCTATAATTTTGAGAAAAACATGTTTTCTGTTGTGTGTTTTGTTTTGATTTCAACTATATGTATAAAGTAAATTATAAGGGGAACCCCTGCTCAAATTTTTTTTTCAAACGGGATTTTCAAATGCCCAGGAATCCGATATGGGAGTTCGTTTGGGAGACTTTTGTGTTTCGCTTGCGAACACAATTATAACTTGTTACTCTTACTCTAGTAATTTGAAAATCTATAAAGGCGTCTGCAGGGTATAAGATCACCATTTTTGTTCAATTTTATTTTGTGTAATTGAATGAACTGTCGTAGTTAATTGTGAATTTACTTTCTCGGCAAGGCTTTTTGTTTCTTCAATGTAGATCAAATCAAAAATTTTGGAAATCCCGATAAACCAAAATGCGAAAAAGCTGATAAAGAACAAGTTACTAATAGGATCTAAAAATATATAATCTGTTAAGGACAGAGCTTTGAAGGAGGGAGATCTCCTTAGTTTTGAACATTTCTTTGATATTCAAAACATTTAAAAAGTTAACAAACCATTACCAAACCAAGAAGGTTCCAAATATTTTGTATTTTATGTACTTTTCACATTTTCATTAATAAAAATGCACTAAAAACACGGGCTGTAAATCTGGAATCGATGTTTTAAGAGAAGCAGAATCTACGCAAAAGATAGTTTGATGAACAATTTCGTTTGAAAATACTACCAAATGTGCTGAAATCTGCAAAAATCTTGGATTGATGTGAGCTTCCATCTTGATAATAAATCAGGAAAGCGATTGCCTTATATGTAAAGTTAATTTGCTGATGTGAAACATATCTGTCTTAGATCTATCTATCATTAGCATGTAAAATCAGCCCCTTCACTTTTCTGATGATTAAACCCGAAATTTGGTTAACATAATCAACGAAAATCTTTTTCCTTGTTTAACTCGTTGCAATTTCAGACAATGGTAACGCATTAACAGCATTAGCGTGTAAATTGAGGTCAGAGATAAATGCCGGAAATTCACACTGAAAATAATAAAAACCGCAAACTTCTTTACAACCTATCAAATATGAACCAGAAGACATATTTTTTGGTACCCATATGCTGGTATAAATCTACAGCTGGCTTGTGCTAGTGCCGGTACCAAGTCTGGATGTCCCGAGTTCCTATCGTCGTTTAAGTTTGTCTCTTGCATTTTAATTGTTTTTCTTGTTAAGTTCCTTGGTAGATTGTGACATGTTACTGTTATTTTTAGCCATTGTAGGTGGTTCGTGTTATTTTTTTTTACCCATCCGTCGTAAACTTTTGCCGAAAAGAAGTTATTGAGAACAATATATGGATATGATCCAAACTTTGCACGAATCATGCTTATAAGATGCTAACAACTGGCTTTTTGCTAGAGCCAGTACCAATTCCGGCTCTCCCGAGTTCCTATCGCTGTTTACGTTTACTTATTTGTGTAGGTCCCTTGCAGATGTGGCATGTAACTATAATTTTCAGCCATTGTAGATGGTTCCTGTTATTTCCCTTTTATTTCATTTACTTTGGTACCGATTTGTAAAGGAATATAGCCACCAGTGGCGATCTTAGTTAACCATTGGCCCCTATGGAAAATGCATCGTAAGATCTTATTTACAAATGTTAGAGGACCGTTGAATGGATTTAAACCAAATTTGGCACGAACGATGGTAATGAGGTGCTGACTGACCATGTGTTGTTACTTTGGTGACGATCCGTCACCTTACAATGCCGCCAGCAGCGAACCTCAGTTTAACATTGGACCCTCTAGAGATCATCTTCTAAAAACCGCTTAATGGATTTAAACTTAACATGGAATGAATGATACTTTTGAGGTGCTGACCAAGTGTTGTCACTTTAGTACCGATCAGTTATGCAACATGACCTCTTCTTTTCTGAAATCAATTTTGATAAAATTTTAACATGATAGTCCTTGGGTGGCCCTCTTCAAAGTTTGTGATTTTTATTATCTTATCTCATCCGAGAAAGCTCACCGCAAGGAACATTGGATCAGATGGAATATGCATTCCAAAATCTTCTCTTCTGAAAGTACTTATTTTATTTAAATTTATCACAAAAAGGGATTTAGGGCATAATTTTTTAAAGTTTCTGATGTTTTACGTTCAAACATCAACAATGATGGCCAATGTGGACTTAAGTGTGGGATAGGACCCATGTGAGCAAAATACGCTCTTGAAGGCCTCTTGTTATTAAATGAATTCATCTGGTTCCGTCCATTTCTAGTGACTTTAAATGAACACTTCATTATAAAACCAAAGAATTCATACAAATATAAGATTTGTTCAACTATGAAAATATTTAAGATGAAATTTCTGACAGTCTATCTGGGTTATCTTCATTTTCATTTTTATTGGGTCAAACCAAAGAACGAAAAAATCATAGAATGACAAGGAATGCATGACTTGACAATGGACTATTCTAAATCAGCACCAATAAATCATCACGAGAACTGAAAGGTACCGAATATTTCTTTACAATAAAGTTCACAGTATTAGGAATTTCTAAGAAACCCATAGGTGAGATTACAAATAGAGGATAACAGTAAGGATAACAGTAAACACCTACAATTTCCGAAAACTACATTCACATGCCACAATTCACAAGGGAAATGCGGTAGAAAAACAATAATAAACTCCCGGTTTATGGGTACCCAAGCCTCCCTTTAATTGGTCCCGTTTCCCTGTAGTATAATTAACATGCGAATAAAACCCAATACAGACTACTTATTCTATTACCATTATCTTGAAAGAGAAAAATATTGACAACACGTAGTTTAGAAAAAATGGGTCAAAGAGAGCTAGCGAAAGGCTCTTAGCAATGACAAAATATTTCTTCCAACTAAATATAATCAAGTTATAGTCCTTTGGGTCTAGAGAAATTGGACTGTACGCTTTTCGTACATCACACTCTACGTTAAACAAGCTGCACTTTTAACTTTAAAACATCGGCAAACGAATCTCTAAGCAGAAAGACAGCACAGGGAAATTTTTTAATCAAATATAAAAAAAACACGACAATAAAGATTTCAACAAATAAAGGGATACGGAGTAAACGTACATGGGACAAAATCCCTATAAATACGTGGTAAGATTAAGCAAATGGAACAACGCTTTCGTTGTTGTTCTGAAATCCAATTTACACAACATAACAAAGAAAAAACAAGTTAATTAAAATGACCAAGGATGCCCCCCAAAAAACTAAAGTGTTAGCAGTGCAAAGCCCTTTAAAAAAACTGGAGTTTCAACAGGTAGTCCAGATATCAATAAACATGCTAACATTAGGATTTTTTTTTCTCAAATGAACATCGGAACCTCATATATTTACTGTTTAATACCATAATTGACCGAATGACCAGATGGAATACAAAGATCCACGATTTCAATTCTTTCAGAGAAATCTCTTTTTGGAACAGAATTAAGAGGTGACAATATAATTTCCCATTTAAGCGTATCACTTTGTTAGTCTCAAAACAATTATCGTCTTACAATGTATATCATCATAATAGACATTAAATTTATTCCCCCAAAATTGAATATTCAGCCTTTTAAAAGTTGCTAACACTTCCAAAGCACCTGTTGATACCTCCCGTTTAAAATGGGTGTTCATACTGCTTCTGTTTTAGTTCTGAGGCCTTTTTTTGTCATTTAAATTTCCTTCTTCTCGGTAACCGTTTGAATTTACTTGGAGTGTAAAATCAGCAAATTAATCTAAAAACTGTCATATAGAATTTTCTGACCTTTTATATGACTTACAATTTGTTCTTAGAGCACACCGAAATTAAATAAACATAAGGGGTCATCGGCCATATAAGCGTGAAATATGTAAAAATCGACTATTTTGGTTGAAATGGTAGGGAAAATTAGCGAATTTTAACAAAATTCTAATCTATTTTAGTTACATCAGATAGAATATTTTCAAATTTAGTGAATTATTAGATAATGTACTTGTCTTTGATTTGCATGAGAAGAATTTGGGGCACCGAACTTATTTTCAAGTAACTGACGAAAAACTGATTTTTTTTCCTATCATTTGTATATAAATTGTCTCCCCTTAATTGAACAAGAGTTTGCTGAAACTTCTAAATATTATACCTGGTTATTAATAAAAACTGGCATATTTGATCGAATTTAACAAACATCTGAAATCACATAGTGGATTCCATTTTTAGAATGATGCGCAGTTTTAAACCACTGTACTACTTTAAATGAAATTTTAAATTATTTTTCTACATTTGTTAAAACACTAATCTTGAGTGATCTTTCTTACTACCGTCCTTCTGAAAACTAGCTGCACAATTATAATTTACTAACAAGTTCGCACCTCCAAAAAATTCTTCAAAGGAAGACGAACATTTGCTACGATTATATAGCAATGAGGGGAGATGATCAACCTATTTCAAATCCGATTCTTACTCAGAAAATTCAAAGAAGTAAGGAAACTAATCCGATATGGGTCAGATTTTCTTCAAAATTTCAAGACAAGTAGGTCTCACTATGCTAACCATTTTTGTAATTAAAACTTAATCGCTATCTTGTGTCATTTTATTTTATTAGACGAAAATTAACCAAAAACGAAAATTAAATGGAAAAAGGACAATAACTCAGGGATCGGGATATTGTCCAAAATTGCAGGGTATGTAGATTTCATTCTGCTGATCATTTTGACCCATTGCATTTTTGATATCTGTAATAGTTTTTGAGTTCTTTGCAAAAACAGTAATTAACCCCTATGTTCTTTTCAAAGCTATTCTGTTCATGTTTACTACCCGTTTGCATCGTGAAAGTTATTATAGTCGGCCTTGTAGTCTCAGGGGATTTTTTTAAAAGTTTACAGGCGGAATACGACCGACACCAAGTGATGGCAAAATCTTATATGGTCTACATCAAAATCAGTGAATGACGCATAACGACAAATCTGATTAAGATACATTTTATTTTCAGAAGTAACGACGTGAAACATAATATAGATATACCATGTTAAAGACTGTTATAGTCCTGTATACAGTTCCCTTTCTACTCTGTAATGCAGTAGTAGTAGATTACTCTAACTCTTCGCTGACCTCCATACCATCATCCATACCTGTTAATTGTACCAAATTGTAAGTATTGTTATTTATGTTATATAGGGTTGGTAGTAAAAATAGGGAGATCAGAGTGTACAATTGGGGCACGGGTAGACAACAACTCATATTCTCGAACAACACGATACGTGGTGTACACGTGTGTTCTTAGTTAAGCCGACTAACTAGTCACATTTTTTTTTGTTTTTATGTCAGATTCTGGACTCCTCTGTTTTTTTTTTAAATCAATGGCTTAAGGAATTTTGCACCATAGCCTCTATTTTTTTATTTCATGAATGTCTCGAGATACCTGACAAGTTTTCATGGAATTTTTTATATATCTTTCAAATTTTCAGACAACGTATATTCTAACCGTTAAATTAGGGGAAAATCCAGAGATGTCCACTTCCCGCCAAATGATTTGAGTATTGTATCTCAATTAAACGCAAACGTATATATATTACTAAATACATCTTTTCATTTAATCTATAATGCTTAATCAATAAAAGTAGGTCTCAAGAAATCCTCGACGTATACAAGTAAGTGAGAACCATACCGTCAATTCAAAACGAATAATACAAGGACAAAGGCAAAATCGGAAACAGCAAAGAAACAGAGACACAAAGCAAGTGGGGCACTGAAAAGAAAAATAAAGATTTGGATTTCGATTTAAACATATTTATTTGCTAAAGAATAAGCAATGGGATTGGACAAAAGTTTTATCAACATTATAAAAGTCCTCTCCCAATACAAGAATATGTTTAAGTATACAAATATAAATGACGGCATTACAATTATATAATAAATATAATACAAACATGAAAGATGTCTGAATAGAAAAAAATAATAGACTAAAGAGAAAAATTTATAACATGTTGACTGGAGTGAGTTTTAAATTCATTATATCAGTGTTGATCAAAACGTTTTGTACGATTAATCAAGTTTTGTACGCAAGAAAATATATAAATATTTTGGTCATTCGAAAGGTTTTCATCATCAGCCAATAGAAATTCAATACTTATAGTAAAATTATGAAGACACTCACATGCAAAGATGAGCAACACAGACACAATAAAAAAAAAACATGAGTGAGATCAGGTGCACCAGTAGAGTAAGCATCTCCTGCTTCTTACAAGACATCCGCTGCGTTGAACATGTAAAATCCGGTAGAGGAAACAACAGTTAAACTTTTAATGGGAAATATCTGTTGGGAAACAGACATCCCATAGCGGTCCATAAGATAGTGATGTCGACCGTAAAACTTCTGGAGGGATGACTTCAATTTTCGTGTAACATACCCTTGTTAAAGTAACTTAATAGACATAATCGTATTTTTCTACATTTTACAGGGAAATATTCGGTCGTAAAAAAGTCCATCCGTCTGTGGCACTTAAAGCATATATCGAGGTATAATAAACTTTAGCTTTTGCATTTGATAAACGATTTTCTCAGGTGATCAATACAAGTTCACCACTCGAGCCTATTGTTTTGCTTATAAAAACTTGTTTTAAGCACTGCTTTAGTAAGTACCGACCATTAAAATTCAAAACTTTGATGGGTCGATTACTTTCAAGTGGAATACAATAAACTTTAAATATGTTTGACCTTCAATGTCTCTTAGACAATAAACAATGAAAGGTTATGCAGTAAAAGTAAAAGTCTCTACAAATAAATGGTGGAAAAAAAGTGACAAAAAAGACCGAAGCAATTAGAGGAAGACACCAGTAAGGAAAATGCGAAAGACGTACGACAGTCTCGAGAACACACAACCCAACACAGAACTTTTTATGCAAGGTGTCATATTCCCGACTTGGAATGGGCATTTTATAAATAAAATGATGGGTTAAATCAGGTTTGATGATGCATCAATCTCCCACTTATATGATGACTAACTAAAGCTTCTTTGTGAACAGACTGTGTTAAATGTCAAAGCAATAATATTGTCAAACATCATACAGATAAACTGCTTTTGTCGATCGATGTACAAGCCTTGTGTCATCATACAGGTAAAATGTTTTTGTCGTTCGGTGTACAGGTCACACAAAAGTGACCCATAATTATAAATCAAACCACGTTTTTGTTGTTGTTTTATTGTCTTATACAAGTCAATTCGGTGACAACAAGAATAACATTCAGTAAGGTATTCAGTGTGTTAAGCATTTAACTGAAGTTAAAATATATGCTCATTTCAGAGATTTATCTCAAAATATGTTGGAATCGTTATTAGGAAACAGTCTTAACCATCTTGTCAACCTTATAGAACTGTATGTATACATGGAATTACTCATTAAGAAACATTTATATTATACTACATCGGCAAACGAACGAAGAAAGGGGGAATTGACCAGTTTCCGGAGTTACCTCCCCTGATTAAAAATAAGCGGCTATCGAGAGTAACTTTTATCATAGAATTTAAAGAGAAGGTTGCAGAAAAAATGCTTTAACTTCGGTTTTGAGAAAGTCCAGGTCAAATTACTTGGATATGATGTTGATACAACCCCAGAGAACAATCCAACATACTTTTCATGACGCTCACCTTTACAGGTAAGCTGTTCTTACAGGTAAATGTTTATTGCATTTGAAGATAACAGGATGTGACGGTGAGTTAATCAACATCTGTACGAGAGCCACAACAGTAGTTAATAAATAGTCAAGGTTAATATTATACAAACTATTAATACATTAGAATGTCTAAAAAGTGAAGAAAAAAAATAAACCAGTAGGGGAATACACAACAAAAAGACAATAAGATTAGTGAGATTGGTTGAAAAGGACGATTGGACCTGGTACTTAAAAACATAAAAAATGCAATGAAGAAAAAAGCAAAAAAAAAAATTGAAAGGAATGAAAAAAGATTATAAAACCGAGCTATATACGAGGTAGTAAACATAACCCGAATGAATCAAATAAAATGTATCCCAAAGCAATACACACAAAAAGTTAGCTGCATGATAAAAGGTACACAGAGAACATCGATGCACACAAGGTATTCGACAGACAATCATTTAAAATTTAAAAACATATACTTTTATAGTTTTTACCAAATTATTTGAAAATTTCGTGTCTTCTGTGTGAAAACAATACACAAGTATGCAAAGCCGGTCAAAATCTAGGAAAAAAATTATACATTTCTCAAGAGCGTCACGATTTTATAAATTTTTTAACATAAGAATAAAAATCCTCTTTTGTTGTATTGTTGTTGTCTTCTTTAAACTTTAGTTACATTTTATATCGCGAACCATCACAATTTCAAATGTGACCCCATGGCAATTTATCGTAGTTTGCTAGCTTCTGCATGGTATAACTGCATTTTACATCGTGTCAACCTGTGTATTGGTTTGAGATATGCGCATGGAGATATCGGATTATGTTCTGGATATCGGGTTATATTTATTACAATTTTATTATTTTGCCCTTTTTTGAATACATCGTTTATTTGAAGTGCTTTTTAAATACCTTTTTTTATTTTGAATGTCTATCTCGATATTTCGTTTTTGTGTATTGGTCCTTCGCTATTCATTTAAGGTATATCTGTAACGTTGTTTGAATTTGTAAGATTAAATTTTATTAATTTAAAGTTTTATCTTTCATTTTTTTCGTGTTTTGAATGTATGTTATTTTTAGGTGGAATTTTTCTGTTTTTGTTTTAAAGAAAAAGTGTATTTGTCCTTTTAAGTGCCTTTTTCGCTAACCGTTTTGTTGTGTATTCAGTTACTGGTTTCATTTATTTTTATTTTTCGGACATTCTCATATATATATATTCATAGTTTGTATAATATTAAGTCTTGACTATTTTTAACTACTTTTTGTGGCTTTCCAACAGATGTTTATTAAGTCACCGTCACATCCTGTTAATTCCAAGTGCAATTCACATCTACCTGTAGCTTACCTGTAAAGGTGAGCGTCATGAAAAGTATGTTGGATTATACCCTGAGACTGTATCAATATCATATCCAAAAGATTTGACCCAGACTTTCTCCAAACCGAAGTTATAGCAATTTTTCTACAATCCTCCCGTTGTATTCTATGTTAAAAATAATCCTCGATAGCCGCTTATTTTTAATCAGGGGAGGTAACTCCGGAAACTCGAAAGTCGTCAATTCTGAAATCCTAAATCCGAGATCATGACAAATCATATCGAACGCGAATTGAGACAGTTTGACAGAAACAAAACAAATAAACAAAAATATACAAGAACTCCACATAATTAAAGCACTAACAGTGTGAACCCCTACCAAAATTGAGAGTATCACCAGGTGTTCCGGAAGAGTAAGCATGATCTGCGTCACACTGCCAGTGGAAAGTCCAGTTTGTCACAGTCGGTGTTAGTCAGTCCAGTAATAACTCTGGATCTACCCACATATATCTTTTTTCATTTGTGAAATAGAAACATTGTAACGGTTTGTCAAATCGTAGTGACGACCGTAAAACTTACGTAGTGACAATTGCAACACTGCCTGAACATAATCTTGATGTATAAGTTTTTAAGACAGTAATTTCGCTCTGCTGAAAAAAATCGGTGTACAAACTACAGGCACGGTAATAGCGAATGAGTTGTAAAATGTACACGCCATATGCCGGAGATGTGGGTATATTACTGCTCAAAAACGGGAAGTTCACTATTGGAAAGCCGAAATCATCACACTTGTCGTAAAGTTTTGTTTTCTGACATCCAGAGTTGTCAATGTAGAGGTATAGGTCCAGGTGTGATGCTAATGCTGGTGTATCAGTGGTCTCTTTAATTTCGAGTTCATTTGGGTATATAGATGAAGGTTATCCTTAAATTGAGAATTGTTCAATGAAAGAACATATTCTATATAACGGAAGCTGAAATTAAAAGCCTTGGCTAGCTTATTGTCTTTTTTTATGAACTAGCCCTTGTATGAACCTGGCTTCATATGAAAAAAGAAACAATTTTCTTAAAGTGGTCACCAATTAGTCCCCATATAGGTATCCTTATTATCTGCTGGAAAACTTGCCTCCAAATTCTACGAATGTGTTATCAATCATTGCTATGACATCCTCCTCTGTATACTTTTTGTGTAAATTAGTGTGATGTTTAACAAAATAAGCACCATCTTTACCTATATGTAATAATAAATCTATTTTTTCATTAGAGTAGCACATTTCCTTAGTCGACATGGTGATTCTTTAATTAGTTCACACATTAAGATATCTCCCCAAATATTGATTATTTACTTATAATAAATATTTTTTCGGGATATCTTGGTACAAGATGTATTCGAAACCTCGATAAAAGTAGCATTTAAAAATTGAATTAAACAGACGTGTAAAATATGGAAAAAAAACAACGACAGTAGAATACCGAAGGAACAAAGAACAAGATTACATGAAGCAAAGTCCAGAGACAAGACAAAAGTAAAAACACCAGAAGACGGAATACCAAAGACGCTACACAACCACAAACGCAAACACTACAAATACAACAATAAAAACTAGAGCACTAATAGTGTGAACTCTCAAAAAGTGTCATCAGGTGCTCCGGAAGGGTAAGCATGTCCTGCTCTGGTTACAGCACCCGTGACACAATCAGTGGGTCAACCCTGGGTAAAGTCAGAATCGGTAATGTCAAGTCCGGGAAGACGTTATCTAGCTGCAAATGTCAGTTTTCATTTGTGACACCGACATTCCATATCTATCTATGATGTTCTGGTGACGGTCATATAATTTCTGAAGGGACGAAAGTAGCATCGGCTAAACATAGCCCTGACTCGTCAGTTTTCGTGACAGGGCTTTTGCTCTTTTCACAAAGTCACTGTATTAACTACAAGTTCTACAGAAACGGATTAATTGTGAAATATACACTCGATATTGCTGCTTAGAAAGGGAAGGTTCACAACTGGGAAGTCAAAATAATTATAGTTGCCATATAACCTAGATTTCAGACGTCTATGTTTAAGTGAAGCAAAATTGGGTGTATCGGTTGTCAATTTATTTTCAAGTTCACTGAGTAGATCCGAAGTAAATATTCCAGATATCTGAAGCTGAAATTAAAAGTCAGGGCCAGTTGTTTGTTTTTTTTTTTTTTTTTTTTTTTTTAATTTTCAAAAATTCAGTCATCTTTATCACATCACTTTCACTGTATTTCTTGTTTGACTTGTATGGTTCTTAATAAAATATGTTTGATCTTTTCCTTTTACGAAAAAATGATGGAAAGTGTAATCTGGAATGATCTTAAGGTTAAAATAACAGATTTAGATTAAAATTTTTGAAAAGGATGTAATGAGTTTGCATGAATATCATGTACTCTGTCATTTTGAAATATGTTAAAATTATTTTCATATAGATATATCAAATGAAATAAATGTCTCCGTTGAACATAACAAATGAAAGGATATGGGGTAAATGCACATGTGACAAAGTCTCTACAAATACATGGTCGATCAAGCAGGGCAACAACGCTTTTATTGTTTTTCTCCAGTCTGAAGTCATCATGAGGCCTTCAGCAATGAGTCTTGTTTATAATCTTGACAGGAGGCGTAACTTGAAAAACAGAAGATAACAGGGAAAATTTACAATGGCCGAAATCAACAATCACATGCCACGGTCCGCCAGGGAACTCCAAAAGAAAAATAAAATTACAAGACAGAGGACAAAGGCAGACAAAAATAGCAACTCGGGATAGCCGGACTTGGTACCGGCAATAGAGCTAGCGGTAGGATTAAATCGGCTTATGGGTACCCAAGGCTCCCTTATCCTATGTCCCGTTTCCCTATATAATAAAAAACATACAAATAAAATCCAATACAGGTAGACTACTAACTCCAAGACTACAACTTGAGAAGTAAAGAATACGACAAAACTTAATTTAGATTTTATCTGCACTGATGAGACATAAGTTGTCGAAATGCACATATGCAGAAAGTAAATTCACAGTGATTCCGGTATTTAGTTATTTGTTACCACTGGGTCGATGCCACTGCTGGTGGACTATTAGTCCCGCAGGTTTTCACCAGCTGAGTAGTCAGTACTTCGGTGCTGACCAGAAGCCGATTATTTTTTAAACTTCCAATATCTAAAATTTTGTAAATTTTATTGAAAACTGAGGAATGTCTCCCTCATGCAAAGCTCTGTCCTTTGCTGATTTTGGCTTTAAATTTAGATCACTTTGGTTACATTTTTATTTGTTCTCTATCAGTTTTCAAACATCTTTGAGTTTATGGTCTTCCAAACGTTTAGATTTTATCTGCACTGATGAGACATAAGTTGTCGAAATGCACATATGCAGAAAGTAAATTCACAGTGACTTCGGTTTTTAGTTATTAGAAAGATCAGTCAAGGGATGCTCGCCGCTAAACTGCCAACTGGCTCAAGGAGCCTAGTCTTCTGGTAAAACCCTGGTAAAACACTACGGAAGAAAAATCAAATTAAAAACTTCCCGAAGGGCTTGGTTATCTTAACAAACACCATATTGTAAGAAGATGCCCAGACAAATAAGAACAAAAGTAACGTGACTCCTTAAGATCATCGAAAGAATAGTTATGTTGACTTCAATATAAAAAACCACAATATAAGCGTTGTTCAAATATTTGGTTTTACCATGTATTTGTTAAGATTTTGTGTAGTGTGTATTTACTCCATAGCCTTTCATTGTTATTTATTAGTGTCTATTATGTCGTTTAACTATGTTATAAACCGATTAATATTACTTCTATGCTAAATCCTCTATAGCAATGTCTTAAAATAGCAGAATTGCCATTTTAATAATAATATAGGTTTTCACTTGCAATGTGATGTTGTGTTACAGCAATCTGAGTCACAATCCAATACGAAGTATAGAAACAGATTTTCTGAAGTCAAATGATCAGTTATTAATATTGTAAGTTTATAGTATTTCTTTGTTATGATTGTCAAACGTTCACGTGTTAGATTTTACTCGAAGCTTTACATGGTTTGGTTGAACTTACATTTAACAGTACTTAACGATACGCACTCGATAGACAGTACAGTTTATGCAGTAAAGGCATACCGAATTTAGTTAAGAGACCGACCATTTAACTTGAAAAAAGGGGGGGGGCTATGTTTTTTTTTCTAAAAAAATATTTTGGATCTGATTTTATGTGAAAAAAATATTTTGGCTGCCAAAATGATTGAAAAAAATTTCTGAATGAGGCTTTCTGCCCAAAAAAATAATGTTAATTTTGAAAAAAAAAAATATTTTGTTGATATGCGTGCAAAAAATAGAAAAAAATTTCTGTCCAGAAAAAAAAAACATAACCCCCCCACCCCACCCCTTCAGGCTAAATGGTCGGTCCCTAATAGGTTCTGACAATACATCATATAAATTTGTATTAAATAAATTCATCAAAAAAGTCATTTTAATATTTGATGCTGAATAACCAATAGCATGTAAATATGGAATTTTAATTTAAGGCTTCTCTCCAATTATAAGTTTCATAATGAAAACCTTAGACAATATTGGTCATTATCATATGCCAATCACGACATTGCCAAGTAAATTGTTTGGTCAATTAGTTTTAGCCTTAATATTTGGGAAGATGGCACTATATATCCCCATAACAAAAATATGTGCAGTTGCCGATTTTACTAACTAATGATAAATACATTTATAAAGACATTGTATATTTAATTATTTATTTTTTCAAATCTTTTACGCATGCTAGGCGATAGTTCTATTGAGACATGACTTGGTTTTTATAAAAAATATTTTTGGCTATACAGTAATGAGATGTCTTACATCGAACATATCTGCAGTTGTTTTTATCATTGTGGCCTTTAATTTAGTCCAAAACTGCATTTTGGCACCTTGCATTGAAAAAAACCCATTATGAAAAATAATTAAATACCAGGCTTACTGTAAACTTAGTTCCTGCAGATGACAATTTTCAAAAACTCTTGTATTGTCAGTGCAGATAAAATCTACACATTTTGGAAAACCATAGACTCAAAGATCTAAAAAAAACTAGTAGAAAACAAATAACCAAATTAAATGGAAATCCAAAATTAGCTAAGGACAGGGATTTGCATGAGGTGGATACTTCTTAGTTCCCACCAAAATTTTCAAACAAACCAAGATATTACAAATTTCTGAATAAATCGGTTTTCGAGTCAGCACCGAAGTACTGACTACTTGGCTGGTGAATACCCGCGGGGACTAACAAATTGATCAGTCAGAATTTCAATTTATTGTTATGTATATATAGCCATTCGTTTAAATATGATAAACTTTAATCAAAATTCCAAAAACAATTATTGCAAATATGATGTCACGTAAATATCATTTTATTTACGTTTTTTTTAAATAAGCTGATTTCCAATAACAAAACATCTTAAATACAACCAAAATATAATTAGACATTTCAGTTAATGGCCTTCCAAACGTTAAGATTTTATCTGCACTGAAGAGACATAAGTTGTCGAAATGTGCATATGCAGAAATTAAATTCACAGTAACTTCGGTATTTAGTTATTTGTTACCACTGGGTCGATACCACTGTTGGTGGATTGCCAAGTAGTCAGTACTTCGGTGCTGACCCGAAAGCCGATTCTATTTGAAATCTTGCAATATCTAAATTTTTGTCAGTTTTGTTGAAACTAAGGAGTATCTCCCTCATGCAAAGCTCTGTCCTTAGCTAATTTTTGGCTTTCACATTTTGATCATATTGGTTATTTGTTCTCTATCATTTTTAAACCTCTTTGAGTTAATGGTCTTCCAAACGTTTAGATTTTATCTGCACTGAAGAGACAAAAGTTGTCGAAATGCGCATATGCAGAAATTAAATTCACAGTAACTTTGGTCTTTAGTTATCTTTCACTGCCTTCCACACAAATTCTTAGAGTTTTCGTCCTTGTTTTTACAATACAAACTCCCACTAAAGTTTTTGAATTTAAGTATTTTGCTGAGGAGTTGTTCCATATAACTTGAAGATGTACAGATAATTCCAAAATAATTTCGCGAAAGTGTGATATTATAAAATATCCACATTAGTTTATATAAACTGTCGGTCTCTATGCTCATTTTACAGTCTTTTTACAGTTTTTTTTTCTGACAGGCCATGATTATAGGACTAAAAGTAATTTTTATTATACTATAGGGAAATGAGAAAGAGAAAGGGGAGGTTTGAGTACCTATAAACCAGTTTAACCCCACTACTGGCTTTTGCTAATGCCGATGCCAAGTCCGGCTACCCCGAGTTCCTATCGTAATTTATGATTGTCTCCTGTCTTCATTATTGTTTTTCTAGGGAAGTTCGCTTGTGAACTGTGGCATCTGATTGTAGTTCTTGACCATTGTAGGTGTTTACCGCTATCCTGTAATCAAGATAGATGAGGTTTATACTATAACTAATCCGAGATTCTGATTATCGCAAAATATTCAACGAATGATCGAACAACACAGTAATTCACGAATGCGCGCAGCGCATGAGCGAATTACAGTGTTTTTCGATCGTGAGTTGAATATTTTCGATAATCAGAATCTAGGGTTAGTTATTGTTTTTATCATACAGACCACTTCTTGTATATTTACTGGTTTAATTTAAGATTTTTTTCGTGAACTACGTTTTCCATGTTAATCCGCTGAGACGTTAACTTAGCAACAACGTTGACGACGTCTATTGTGACGTCACTTCCTAGAGTGAAATTATGGAAAATAATTTCACAGTTAATTATCACTTTTATTTCACTGAGAATTTTCAATCTTTCACCGTCCTCTATATAATAATTATCAATATACAATTGTAAACACGTGATGAACAGGAATAAAATGTACTAGAGATGTTTTTTTACTGTTTGAATAATAGACTTGTTAGTTTGTCAGAAATATTTTATAGTTTTCTTTACCGTTTAATGATATACTTGTTACTTTGTCAGACTTTGTGACAGCTGTTTTGATTGTTCATGTCTCCAGACAGACTTATCTACCTGGGTAGTTTGGGTTGTTACTACACTAAATACTACAAGTCTATCATGTCGTGATGGTAGAAATTTACAGGAAGTAAATAAGGAACCCTGCACAGGTAACAAAATAAAACTGTCGATAAACAAAGCAAAAAGGGTCAAAATTGATACCAAAATAAAAGAAAATTCAGAATGACTATGTGAAATATATTTAAAATTCAAAGCATTAATCATTGTGTATAAATAAAAAGAGGACTTTATTCTCAGTAGTCAAATATTTTTTGTTTCAAAGAAAAGAAACGAAAAAATTGAAGATGAAATTTTCTTAAAGCTGTTAAATCTACCTTGAAAAATGAAAAAAA
>MJUU01017955.1:49354-60645 GCA_002080025.1 Modiolus philippinarum
TCTGTCTAACGTCATTGTTTTGTGTCTGGCGCCATTGTTTTTTGTGTTCTCGTTTTTGCCTTGTCTTTGGACTTCGATTTTTGTGAATTTCACTTCTTTGTTCCTTCGGTATTCTACTGCCGTTGTTTTATAACGCCAATTTTTTTTTGCAATTCACTTGATGAGTACCATGTGTTTGGTTTTATCTTGTAATTGTCTTCTATTAGTCAATTTTCGGCCAACGCATGACAACAGTCGTAAAAACAGTTTGTCATTTTATTTTAATTGACGATCCTGCATCCATGACTCGAAGACCATGGATATAGCATTGTTCGACATTTTGCAATGAATTCCGCTTTATACAGTGGACAACTGGAACATCGGAAAACAAAGACATAACATGAGTACGGCACCGGAATGAAAAATAAAGACACGTGTAAAATACAAAATGAACAACAATGAAAGCGTTGCTACGTTGCTTTGTTTTAGTGTGTGTTTGTAGAGATTTTGTCTCACGTGCATATAGGGGCCTGGGTGGCCGAGTGGTTAAGGTAGTTCTACTACCCATACAACCACTGTAGTCTATCACCACTGTGGTGTAAATTCGCTGTAGTCTATCTCCACTGCGGTGTAAATTCGCGCCCCACTTTGTACATTACAAAAAAGATTGCACTCGACTTAAAATCGTTAGTTATAAGGTATGTCATTTTCCTGACAAAGGTCGGTGGTTCTCTCCGGACAGTCCTGATTTCTCCACCATTAAAACTTACCGTCATGAAATAGCTGAAATACTGCCGAAAGTGACGTTAAACCCCATATCAATCAATCAATCAATTATATGCATATATTCCATATCCCCTCACTGCTTATTAAAATTGGACATTTGCCATTGTCCTTGTAGTATTCGTTTTGGACTGACGGTTCGGTTATCACTTACTTTATTGATTTTCTTCATCTTGAAGTCACCATGAGGCCTTCAACAATGAGCTTTGCTCATAAATCATGGTAAGTTCAAGACTGCCCCTAACATCGGTTTTAGCGGAATTCTGATATGACTCTCTTCTTTCGCTTTGGAAACAAAGCTATGTTCAAATCCAACAATATTTTTTAGCACATTCGTATATTTTTTACAAAAAGACATTCGTTATGTACAATTTCACATTTTATTCACTCAATATTCATTTTATTGTGTGTAAATAAAGTTTTAAATAATGAATCACCCAAAAAACAACATCAAATGATGACAAAAATAGAAATTTACAACAGTTTATACTAAATTTAAGACTCGGAACTGACATTGACATAACCGTAACCTAGCAACAAATGTGTTGTTGTTATGAACCTTATCTATGTTGCATATCAAGCTCATAAAATTTTTAATTTTGAATACAATTATATATATTTGGTTTTTTAATTTTGAATACAATTATATATATTTGGTTTCAAAAAAAACATAACTAAGCAGTCATATAAATCAGAAATACTACAAGCTCACACTTATTCCCGCTTCGATTTTAAAATAGTTTTATAACATAAAAATTTGTATTAATTCAACTTGTATTAATAAAACAGCGAATTTAGATTTCTCTTCGTCCATTTATGTGTATTTGTATACAGTTTTCCGACATATTTCAATTCTAGTGCAAAACCCAATATACATGACTTTCTTACTTAACAAATTCTGTTCCATCCAGGAAAATGTCCGATATTACATTGGGGTCAACAAAGGTCAGCCGGCGTCAATCACATCTGCCAGCCAAAATGAGCAAAGGGAATAAATTGTAGCATGCACTTGCTTTAATCTTTAAAGAATTGTTATTTAGAAAAGGTGAGATGAAACAACTGTTTTATCGATGGTTTACATTTCCAACCAACTTATTTAATGAAAGAAGAAAGAGATATAAATTTCCCCTGTTAGCCCAACTAAGATCGGAAACCAGTTTTCAATCAGTTCAGTGTAAAAATGGCGCCGACGAAAGTAAGAATAAGAGCCGCTTCGAATGTTCAAAACTCTTGTTAAATATATTAGAATCGAAATACATTATTGCAATTGGGCTCTATGCGAATTAGAACATGGCCAGACCTTATATTTGTCTTCATTTTATACCTCGCTATCGCTCGGTATAAAATATTGACAAATATAAAGTCTGCCCATGTTGTAATTCGCATAGAGCCCGCCTGCAATAATCTACATGTATTTCTTAATTCATTGCTAGATGTGGTTGTTCTGCTGCTTGGTTTAACCATGTATTTATAGAGACTGTCTATACTGTGTATTTACTNCCTCTGGCGTCGTGGTGGTAGTGGCAGCCTCAGTGGTTGTGGTAGTAGTGGCTGGCGCTGTTGTGGTGGTTGTCACCTCTGGCGTCGTGGTGGTAGTTGCAGCCTCAGTGGTTGTTGTAGTGGCTGGCACTGTTGTGGTGGTCACCTCTGGCGTCGTGGTGGTAGTGGCAGCCTCAGTTGTTGTAGTAATAGTTGCTGGCGCTGTTGTGGTGGTGGTCGGTTCTGGAGTAGTTGTAGTTACTGGCAGTGTTGTGGTTGTCACCTCTGGTGCAATGGTAGTTGTGGCAGCCACCGTGGTTGTTATTTCTGGCTGTACTGATGTTGTCAATATGGTTACTACTGTTGTGGTTTTAGTGATCAGCTCTTCTCGTCTTGGCAATATTGTTGTACTAGTACCCTCCACTACAGGTACAATTCTGGTTGTAGTAATTAATTCTGTAGGTGAAGGAGTTGTTACTTCTGAAAAAAAAAGTCTCAATACATTTTTAACAAGATGTGTTTTGTGAAACACCTATGCCCCCGAGTAGAAGTAAAGAAGAAACATTTAGCAACTTTAAACAATGAATGTCCTTCTGACAAAATAATTTGTAGAAATAAATTCTGGTATCAACTGAAAAGTTTACTTACATCAAATGATGATTGCAGTTGGATGCAAACACTTAAGTCACTCAAATGAACCCCTCCAATCATTATCCAAGCATTATTAAGAAAACAATTTTCACCCCCCCCTTTTTTTGGAACATTTATAGTCAACTCATTGTGTTCTGTCTATTAGTGTTATCAGTACTTTGATTACACCAGGGATCATCAATACTGTTTCCCGAAAAGTGTAGGAATACACAGAAGAGAAGAAATGAAATCAGTTATCTTTAGTAACATTCCTCATTATTGATATATATAATACATATATAAATACCTGTAAAACGAAAGTGAATAAATGAAGAAAATATGCTGAATGATTTAAAAAAAATCTTTTTTTACAAAAAAAAATTCTATAGATATCAAGCACATTTCATCATAAATGAGTTTAATTAATATATATATATATATAATCCAACAAAATATAATTTCATTTTTCTGGTGAAATTTTACCGGACAGTCACATGCCAAGGTCAAGGTCACGAGGTCAAATATTCTGGTCTTGCCACAAGGAATGCACATGCAAAATATGAAAGCCATATCACTTACCATTCAAAAGATATACCCGATGTTAAAGTTTATTATTTTTTTCAAAAAGTCCATCACATGTCAAGGTCAAGGTCACTAGGTCCAAAATTTTGGTATTGATTGAAAGGTCTTGCCAAAAGGAATACTCATGCAAAATATTTAAGCCCTATCACTTACCATTCAAAAGATATACCCAATGTTAAAGTTTTTTGTGGACAAACAGACAGACAAACCAAAACTATATGCCCCCCGAATCTTCGATTCACAGGGTAGCATCCTCAATAAACACTAGGCAGCGCTCTTTTGGGGACAGCCATTGTGAAACTGGTTGAACACTTCTCACTTACCTGTATTCTACAGAAAGGTACCAGAGTTATATTTACAAAATTACACATCCGGACAGTGGCGCCCCTAGTGTTTATTGAGGATGCTACACAGGGGCATCAAAAAAATGTATAAAAAAAATGTATAAGTTTTGTAGAACCTAGTGTCTCACCTACTCACTCCACTGTCATAATTTGCCCTATATTAATGTCTTTATGCTAAGTAGAATTCCAAAACTACAACTAGCCTTTGAGAATTTCAGGAAATTAACAAAAATTGGAATAATTAATTTTTGAAATCTTCCCATTGAAAATATTTGTTTTTTGATTCAAATTCATCATTAAAGCATGGTTGCTATGAAAAAAAATGCCAAAAATTGCTGATCTTTGAGAGTTTAAGGAAATTAACCAAAATTGGGGCAATATTTTTATAACTTAGTTTTCAGAATTATGTCCCTAATGAAAATTTTTTTAAAACATTTTGATAGTATGCCAAAGTACTACTAAAGATGTAACAACATGCTGAGATATGGTGCAAACATAAAAAAATTTAATTGACGTCCAACTAATGGTAAAATACGGAAAAATTGGATTTTTTTTTCAAAATATTGCAATTGATATAATCATTTAAGCATAAATAAGCCTTTCACAAATTTCCAGCAACTCTATATACATTTATTTAATTTAATAAACCTTTTAAAAAAACTTGGACCCAGGGTTAACCTGATTGCTGATGCCACAACAGAATCTTGATCACTGTCTCTGTTCCTCGACTATTCGTCACAGGCGAGAAAACTAGAAAAACTGTGTAACAATTTCTGTTTTGTGGCAGAAACGACCAATAAATTATTGTAAATTAAAGTCAGCAATGATAAAACAAAATTGGCTCAAATCAACTTTTTAATCAGACAAAAAATAATTATTTTACAAATTAAATACAATATATGACTTATCTGACAATTATGAAGTCCAAGTAAATATCCAAAATTATAGTTCACTGAAGTCCACCAATAAATGTCCAAATGAATATTCCTAATGTAATTCTCACTAAATAGTTGATAATATATTCACAATAATTGATGTTGATTTTCAATACAAAAGATGTGCGTGATAATCCTGTATAAACTAATTAATCCTGTATAAACTTATTAAACTGACTGACTTTTAAAAATATGTTCTATTTAATAATTTTTTTTTAACAATTTCGAAGATCCCGGACGATAGCCCCCAATTTATATATACCCAAAGCTCCCCCATTTGAATCCAGAAGTGAAAAAAATCAACAACAAAAAATCAAGTCAAATCACTTTTTTAAATAGCATGAGCACAATGGCAATATGCACTGAACATTCTGTGAAAGTTTCATTGAATTTCACCAAGTAGTCTAAGAGGAGTAAAAATGTTGCCATAAAGTGTGTACCCCAATGGCAGACAAATAATGGAAGAACAGACAATATGATCACTATATACTGCCCACTTAAGCTAGGGGTGTAAAAAGAGGCTTCCAATTTTGCTTGATCAAAGAAAATGCATACGAAGGCCTAAATCACCTGGACCTTGGATGACATAATCCAGCAAGTATGAACCCTAATAGATGTCTTGCTTGCCCTGCTAACCACTAAATTGGTATGAAAAATCAAACTTGCCTTATCAGAAACATGCTGGACCCCATGCCCACTAGACTGAGGTCAACGACAAAAGCCCTAGAGTATGCTGTCATGATGTACTATCAAACACTGACACAATACTTATAAATAACAGCTAATGAGAAACCAAACATGCTCACTAGGTCTAATCATATAAATTTAACATAACCATGAATGCAATATCAAAAGCAAAATGGCATATAGTTACATCATGCCAGGATATCTTGATGATCTCGACATATAAGGAAATAAGGTGATCTGAACAAACTGGCCCTATTTGGAAAATCTAAGAATGTCCTATCATGCACAACATGGAGTAAATTATACTAATCAAATTACTGTACATGTACAAAAAATTCACCATATATTCACAGGATTACTTTGTTTTCATTTGAATTTTAGCCGCTTGTGTCATTTTAAAAATTTTATATTTCAAATATCATCCTTCAATTTTATGAATTGTCTACGTTTTTCTATTTTGGGAAACTTTTTAATGACATGACATTCTTAGATTTTCCAAATAGGGTTAGCTTGTTCAGATCCACTTTATTCTGGCCTGGTTGAGACCATCAAGATGACCAAGCATGAACATCCTACCCTGGAGAAACTTAAATACTATATATCATTGCCTCGCACATACTGTTCTTGAGAAACACATTTCATCAGAAAAATTTTTAGATGTGGTCACTAGACCATAAAGTTGGGATCAAGGTTAAAATAAAAGAAAATGTTTCCATGGGACATGGATGCCCCCGCTAGATATATTTCTGCAAACAGGAAGAAGGTAAGTCAGGAACTTGAACCAGAGGCTCCCTGGAGCCTATATCGCTCACCTGGCTTTCAGTTGCCACAATCAAGCTAACATTGCAAATTATACAGTTGAACTTCAGTCTCTCAAACTTTGGCAGAGCAAACACCACCATTAACTTGGACTCTATTTTAAGTCTGATCATGTTTTACTGTACTTCTTTGTTGGGCTTTTTTGACAAAAATTGTCTTGCTAAGGACCACTTTCGACACCAGTTTTTGAAGTCAAGACATCATTTGGTAAATGGCAGTCAACAACAATTTTTAACACCATATCTTAGTTACGACATCAATATCTGTTTGGAACCAAATTTCATTGAAATCAGACAATGTTGAATTTTCCCGCCTTTTTGGTGGCCATTTTCAAAATGGCAGTCAACAAACAATTTTCAACACTGGTTTTGCCGTAGCAGCATCAATATCCACTTGGAAACCTGTTGAAATTTCATTGAGATCAGACAATGTTGAATTTCCCCGCCTTTTTTGGTGGCCATTTTGAAAATGGAGGTCAACGAACAATTTTCAACATCAGTTTTGAAGTTGCTACATCAATACCTTTTTGGAGACCAAATTTCATTGAAATCAGAAAATGTTAAATTTACCCGCCTTTTTGGAGGCCATTTTGTAAATGGTGGTCAATGAACAATTTTCAACACCGGTTTTGAAGTCGCTACATCAATATCTATTTGAAACCAAATTTCATTGAAATCGGACTATGTTGAATTTTCCCGCCTTTTTTTTGGCAGCCATTTTTAAAATGGCGGTCAACCAATAATTTTCAACATCAGTTTTGAAGTCGCCACAGCATGGCAAACATTTTATCAATTTTCACTTTACCTTCATCTTCTATAGTTTTGGAAATAAAGATGAAAAATATGAAAATTTTGAAAATTTTGTGAAAAAAGGGCAATAACTCTTACAAGGGTTTTTGGATTATCTTCAATATTTCAGGGTGGGTAGATCTTGACATGCTGAACATTTTTGCAATTTAAAGTTGACCTCTATCTCATAAAGTTTTTCTGATAAAATTCATAAAGTTAAAATTTTGCAAATTTTTCAGAAAAAGGGCAAAAACTCCAAGACTGGTTTTCGGATTTTCTTCGAAATTGCAGGGTAGGTACTGTTTTTTGGTGTGTATTACACGCACATATTTTCCCCCAGAAAGGTCCTGGTGAGAGGGGATGTGTTTTATACATACGAACTTCAAAAGACTATTTTTTTCTGACCACCACTTACTTAATTTCAGACCGGAAATTACATTGGAAATAAGTATAAAATCCTTGTTGTGATCCAGATACGAACCAGTGTTTGATGATAACATAGTTTGCTAATGTTAACATGATCAGATCTGTATTGTTTTCTTTGTATACAACATGTATATTCAGAGATTTCCCGGTACCCAAAATTTCATCTCAATCGTGTCCGCCATATTTGTTTTGATTTGGTGAAGCCGGTTCCGGTTTTCAGGGGTACATGATATTTGCAAGTCATAATGTAATTATATTTATGAAAAGGTATAGTTTAAATGAAGATAATTAATACATAAACCGATTATGAAGATCAATAGGGGAATATCACTTAAAAATTTACCAAAGGCAAACCGTAATATTTACGTATCCGTAACCGCCTTTGACTTTTAATTACGTTTGGAGATAAACTTCCTGTGTTTACAAAATCAATATTTTTCGTTTGCAAATTCTCAAAATGTTTGAACAAACCATTAAATAACTACAGGTACAGTTATTCCTCTAATTATAAGTGAATAAAGCATCATGTATTCCATTTAATTCAGTTAACAAGGTAACTCTTGGCGTCTCCAGATATTTTTGGACAGAACATGTTGTTGAAAATTTACGTGCGTTTTTTACACACGAACTAGATTTTTTCTGATTCTTTTCCTCTGAGAAAGGGGTGCGTTTTATACACCAATGTGTTTAATACACACCAAAAAACGGTAGATCTTGCTATGCTGATCACTTTTACCCAATGTCAGATTTTTGATACCTGTAACAGTTTATTGAGTTATTTGCAAAAAACAGCAATTTCTTTTTAGTTACAGCAGCCAAATTGTTTGGTCTTCGGACTAATTGAACACAATTTTTAAACTGCATACCCTGGTGATGCTTCAGGCCAAGTTCAAGGTCAAGGTCAAACAACACTTTGGCAGACTAATATGTACTAATCACTACCAACTTAAGGTGTCTCAGTGGTATCATTCCACCATTTTTGTCTTATAATTGTTCATTTAGGTTTCATTCATTAAGAAATTTAACACAATAGTTATTTAAAATGAAAAGAAAGTTCAAATGTATTTAAAATTTATATTCCTAATCATTTTTATAACATGTTCGTTACAAAAACGTAAGCTAAAATACATGAGCTTTCAATCTGTTGCTGGATTTACAGAACACAGAAATTATTCAAGGGAGGTAATTTGATAAAATAATTAAACAAAGATATCACTAGAGAAATTAACATTTTGCAATTTTTCTCTCTTATTTTAACGGTAACCCCTAGTTTTTATCTTTTATATGTAAACTACATAATGATAATTAAGCACATGCACAGTATGAAAAAATTCTATAATAAATTTTTCAAACTATCCTCTCATATAATCCTGAAATTTTCAATTTCAGATTTTGCGCTTAAATGCACGGTGACCCCCAAATTTTATTTTATACTTTGAACAATAATACAATTATGTTTCTAAACAGAAAATTTCACAAAATTCTATAATAGGAAATTAATACCCTGCAGACACCTTAAATACTTAATATGAGTGACTTATCACATAAAGTGACTGAGAAACTTGATTTGAACATAGTTACTGAGAAACTGGTCTAAGCAATTAAACTTAACCAAGTTAAAAAGCCAAACGTCAGACTGGCATGTAGTCTAACCAATGCCAATCTATATGCCAAAAAATCACTGACCTACCACTTGTAGTTCATGAGAAACTGACCAAATCACAGAAACTTAACCTGGGCACTGGACTGTGAAATATAGGTCAAAGGTAACAATTTTGGGTACACCAGATAAGGTTCGTTGTAATTTACCCATGGTAATGACCCTATTTTATGTTCCATCATAATTAGCATGCCTATAACTCTTTTCTTCTAGGGCAAGACAATAAAGGTCCATGTTAAAGTTTCTCATTTTCAATCATGAGGGTATAACCAACGTACCCCCTAGAGTCCAGAATACCCCCAAAATTTGAGATGAAGTTCAGAGTTTGTATTTTGTTTTTTTTAATTTTTTTTTTAAATTTGAAGTCAAGTCCAAACTCGAGTGTTCAAGTCCAAAGTACGCGTAAAATAAAACCGAAGTCCCTAGTCCAAAAAAAGGGGGGTTATACTAGTGTTGTGCAATCGGTTGAAAAATTGCTAACATTTGTAAAGTGTGAGGATATAGGGTGGAGTATTTGACCAAAATTTTGGCTTTTATCTGTATATTTTCTTACATAAAAACTAAACTAGAGGCTCAGATTGATTGATTGATTGATTGATTGATGTTTTACGCCAACTTCAGCAATATTTCAGCTATATTGTGGCGAGAACAGTTGGGTTTATTGAAAAATTCTAATAAATACATAAAATATTAATATAAAACCATATAGCTTTATACAAGTAAAACAAATGTGTAAAATGTTAAAAAACATAATAGTAAGTTTTTGGTTTAACAATAACAATATTAGAAATTAGAAACTTGTTTAAAATTGATCTATTTAAATCTTACTAAATAAATTGATTGCTTTTAAAAATTGAACAATTTTGTCGCCTGCGACGTTTGTAAATAGGTCTTTAAGACAATCAGCAGAATAAAAATCACGCCTGATNTCGGCAACATCTACACATTCAATTAAAACATGTTGAATTGTATAAGGACAATTGCATGGAATACATTCAGGTCGATCATCACTGTTGAGGATAAAACTATGTGTTGTTCTAGTATGTCCAATACGACATCGGGTCAACACTACCTGTTCCCTACGGTTTTTACCACAGGAACCAATTTGTTTACCGACGTCTGACTGTATTCCATGCAGTTTATTATTTATTTGCAGATCCCAGTTGGCCTGCCATAACTTTAAAATGTATTTAACAATTAAAGGCTTCATGTCAGTGTACGGTACTGGACAATCCGCCATCTCATCATCTAGTGCATCCTTGGCTTCCTGATCAGCAACTGTGTTTCCATAGATCCCCACATGACTAGGGATCCAAACATAAATGACTTCTTTGCCTAATGCTACAAGTGATTTGTAGAATTCGGCTATTTTCAAAATAATTGGGTGTTTTGTTTTTCGACTTTCAATTGCCAATAGGCAAGAAAGTGAATCGGAACAGATCATGAATTTATTTGATTGCGATAAAACTACAAATTTAAGTGCTGAGTAAATAGCGTTAGCTTCGGCAGTAAATATGGAACTAGAGGATGGTAATCGGAGAGTTGCTGCATGATCTCCAAAAACGGCTGCAGAAGCCACTCTGTCTCCATCCTTAGAGCCATCTGTGTAAATTTGCAAGTATTCAGGATGTTCAGATTTAATTCTTGCAAAGTCCTGCTGGATAACCAGATGATTGGTATCATCCTTTTTGTGTTTGCGTAGTTCAAAATTAAATGTTGGTTTTGGGTTCAGCCATGGAGGTTTTTTGGAGACTGAGCCTGTATCGCTCACCTGACAAAATTCTTCTACACCATACATGACTAAAAAAAATGTTTCCTTACCCATGGGGTCAAATGTTTAGCTATGTTCTTCATTAGCACCCATGTTTTTTGTCTGATCCTATTGAAATGAATAATTTTTGCAAAGGATCTTCTATACATTTCAGATAAGCTGGCGGCCATGTTTTCTCACAGATCGAAAAAAAAATTCGGCAAACTAAGAAAAGGACATTCCATATATCATTCCTGTAAAGTTTGGTTCGATTTGCTTCAGTAGCTTCAGAGGAGATAGTCAATATATGCTTTTCCCATAGCTGGGTCCAATGTAAAAGTTTGTTCTGCTTTGGCGGCCATGTTTTTTCACGGATCCAAAAAATTTCTGCAAACTAAGTAAAGGACCTTCCATACATCATTCCTGTAA